>BDRX01000101.1:8586-19178 GCA_003203535.1 Raphidocelis subcapitata | reverse complement strand
GGGGGGGGGGGGGGGGGGGGGGGGGGGGGGGGGGGGGGGGGGGGGGGGGGGGGGGGGGGGGGGGGGGGGGGGGGTAACGCCTGAGGGCGTTAACGCAGGGGTTGACACGAGGGGGAGTTCGCGCCGCGCCGCGCCGTGTTTTGCGACGCCCGGCGAGCGCCAAAGAGCGCCCAAGCCCCGCGGCCCGTCCCCCGGGGCCGATGCCGATGCCGACGCCCTGCCCGCCCCGTCCCCCCCCAGGCCTGCTGCTGCAGCGCGCGCTGCTGATCTGCTGCGCCGCCTGCGTCCCCGTCGGCGCGCTGTGGCTGGGGTCCGAGTCGCTGCTGGTGGCCATGGGCCAGGAGCCCGCCATCGCGGCCGCGGCCAGCCGCTACCTGATACTGTGCATCCCGTGCCTGTTCCTTTCCATTTCGTGCGAGTGCCTCCGCAAGTGAGCGGGGACGGGCGCCCGCGGGCCGGGCCAGAGGTTCACCGCGCGCGGGCGCGCGCCTGGGCCGTCGCGGCTGCGCCTCTGCCTACGCTCAACCGCCACAACCACAACCACAACCACAACCACAACCACAACCACAGCCACAACCACAACCACAACCACAGCCACCATTGCCACAAATCCCGCGCCCCCGCAACCCCCCCCCCAAAAACCCACCCCGCCAACCAAGGTACCTCCAATCCCAGCGCGAGGCCAAGCCCGCCGCCATAATGGCCGCCGCCGCCACCGCCGCGGCGCCGTTTTTGTTCTACGCCTTGGTCAACCGCGCCGGCTTCGGCCTCGACGGCGCCGCGATGGCCTTCGTCGCCTGCCAGGCCATCACGCTGGCCGGGCTCGTGGCGTTTGTGGCGGCGCGGGCGCGGAAGATGGAGGGGCACCCGCAGCAGACGTGGGGGGGTTTCTCAAAGGAGGCGTTCAAGGGGTGGGGGGAGTACCTGCACTACGGTGGGTTTGGCTGGGGGGGGGGCTTTTGGTGGGGTTTGGGGGGCCTTTTTGGTTGGTTGGGTTTTGGGTTGGTTGGTTTGGTAGGTGGGGGCTTTTTCAGCTGGTCCAGGGCCATCAGCCCTTGGATTTGGCGAGGCTGCTGAGGCGGCCGGCTGGCGGGCACCCCTGCCTCCTCTCTCCCCTTCCCCGACCCATCCCACCGCATCCTGCGCCGCGCAGGCGTGCCCGCGGCGGCGCACATTTGCTGCGAGTGGTGGGCGCTGGAGGTGGTGATCCTTTGGGCCGGCCTGCTGCCGGACGCGGCGCTGTCCCTGTCCACCATGGGCCTCTGCTTTTCGATAAACGCATACCTTTACATGCTGCCACTCGGCCTCGCGTCCTCGATAAACACAAACGTGGCCAACGCGCTCGGCGGCGGCGACGGCGAGCGCGCGCGCGCGGCGGGGCGGTGGGGGCTGGCGCTGGCGGCGGGGCTGCAGGCGGTGCTTGCGGGCGCGCTGCTGCTGGGGTGAGCTTCCTGGGTGCTGCTTCTTGCGGGTTGGGAGTGTGCAGCAAGTATGGGGACCCCTCTCCCAACCTGCCAGCACCCGCAATGCGGCCCTTGCTTTCCGGCCCTCGACTCAACCACCCCCTCCCATGCCTTGCGCCCTCCCCTGCCTTGCAACCACAACACACCCACCCGCGCCGCCCCCCCCCCCAAACCCAACCCCCAACCCGCAGCGGCCGCCACGTGCTGTCCCTGTTCTGCCCCGACCCCGCCGTCATCGCCCGCTGCCTCGGCGTGCTGCCCGCGCTGTCGTGCCTGGTCGTGCTGGACGGCGTCAACGCGGCGCTGTCGGGGGTGCTGCGCGGCAGCGGGCGGCAGAAGCTGGGCGCTGCGGTCAACTTTGTGGGATTCGTGAGTCGGGGGGGCCGCCGCCGCCGGGGGTTTGCCGCTTTGGCGGCATGAAGGTTTCACCCGATCGGCCCCGCTCGGCGGTTGGCGCCGCTGAGCGGTCGGTTGGCGGCGTCGGGACCGAAGCGCGGGAAAGGCGGGGACCGGGCCGTGGCGCGCGCCAGCCCCAGCCCCCCCATTAAAGCCGCCGAGCAGCTGCGCACAACGCCCAGCCTCTGCAATCCGATGACTAACAGCCCGTCCCCGCCCCCCTTTGTCAACACGCGCTTGCAGTGGATCGTCGGCCTGCCGCTGTCATGGGCGCTGGCGTTCCCCGGGGGCCTGGGAGAGTGGGGCCTGTGGGCCGGCGTTTGCGCCGGCGCGGGCGTGCAGGCGGCCGTGCTGCTGACGCTGCTCTCGCGGTGGGACTGGGCAGCCGAGGCGGCGCGCGTGCGGCGGCGCATCGCCGAGGCGGCCGCGCGCAAGGGCGATGCGCCGCCGGGGCTGGCGCCCGCGCATTGACGGCAGCCGCGATGGGGAGCGGGGGGGGGAGGGCTTGCGCCCATCGCTGCTGGGCCCGTTGGCCTGGAGGGTGCGGTTGCAATGCTGATTTTGGAGCGGCTGATGGAGCGTGTCATTGCTCCTGGTAACTCGCACTCCGGATTGGCCCCCTTGCCGATGGGGTAACAGCACCGTGGCCGCTCAAGCGCGCTTGGGCGCGCTTTGGGGGCCAGGCTGCGCAGCCCGCAGCGCCCGCGTGCAGTCCAGTCCGCCCCCACGCTGCTGGCGGCCCGCCCCGCGCCGCGCTGATGACCCATTCGGCCAGCGGACAGCGCCGACAGTCCTGCTGCACAACACAGCAGCTGCGGCGGCCTGCGTGGGCACTCGGCTCTCACTGCGGCGGGTCTGGCGGTGGTGCGGCCGCTGATCTTCACCCGCGTCGCTGCGGCCCGCGCTCCACAAGGCCCGCCGCCGCCAACAGGCAGGGCCCGTCGTATTTCTGGTGCCACGAAGCGCAACATACGCAAGCTATCCCGGCCGTAGGAGCCGCAGCACCTGCGCGAGATCGGGCAGAGCCCCGCCTCTCCCGCCTTGCAAAGCGCGCAGAAGTGGTGAGTATGACGGGTGCTTCGAAGGGCCGCGGGGGCTGGGCCGGCGCCTGCCGGACCTGGCGCAGCACGGCCGATGGCGCCGCTGCTTTCGGCGCCGCTGGCCCCGCGCACCGCCGCCGCCCTGCTTCTCACTGCCCCCGCGCGCCCCTCCCCCCAACGCCCGCAGGCGCGTGCACACCATGCTGCCCACCACGCATGCGGCGGCCCCGCCGCACGACCTGCTGGCTCGCGTGTGCTCCTTCCTGCCGCCCGGGGACGCGGTCCTGACGGTGCCCCGCCTGAACAAGGCGTGGGCAGCGGCGGCGGCGCCACGCGTGGGCGGTGTGAAAGCAGAGGCGGCTGCTGCACAGAAAGAGCAGGTCAGGTATATGGAGTTCAAGTGGCGTGTTGGGCACACGTGCTTCTCCTTGCCGCTGTGGGCGCTGCAGGAGGCCTGGCCGCGGCTGACAACGCTGCAGCGAATGCGGGCGGGTGCGCGCGCCGCCTTCCACGGCGACCTCGCCGTGCTGAGGTGGGCGGTGGCGCAACTGGGCAACGCCAACACGCTCTACTGCGAGGCAGCGGCGGCTGGCGGCCAGATCGAGGCGCTGAAGTGCGCCCTCACGCTGGGCTGCCAGTGGGATGGAGACGCTTGCAGCGAAGCGGCCCGTGGTGGCCACCTGGCCGTGCTGCAGTGGGCGCGCGCCCAGTACCCACCCTGCCCTTGGAATGAACGGACTTGCAGCGCAGCGGCTGAGGGCGGCCACCTGGCCGTGCTGCAGTGGGCGCGCGCCCAGCAGCCGCCCTGCCCCTGGAACGAGGGGACTTGCAGCGCAGCGGCGGGCGGCGGCCACCTGGCCGTGCTGCAGTGGGCGCGCGCCCAGGACCCGCCCTGCCCTTGGAGCGAGTGGACTTGCAACAAAGCAGCTGGGGGCGGCCACCTGGCCGCGCTGCAGTGGGCACGCGCCCAGCAGCCGCCCTGCCCTTGGTACCAGCGGACTTGCAAGGAAGCATCCAGGGGTGGCCACCTGGCCGTGCTGCAGTGGGCGCGCGCCCAGCAGCCGCCCTGCCCCTGGGACGAGTGGACTTGCTTTGCAGCGGCCGGGGGCGGCCACCTGGCCGTGCTGCAGTGGGCGCGGGCCCAGCAGCCGCCCTGCCCCTGGGACGAGGAGACTTGCAGCCACGCGGCCTGGGGTGGCCACCTTGCCGTGCTGCAGTGGTTGCGCGCCCAGCAGCCGCCCTGCCCCTGGGACAAGAGGACTTGCATCGCAGCGGCTCGCGGCGGCCACCTGCCCGTGCTGCAGTGGTTGCGCGCCCAGCAGCCGCCCTGCCCCTGGGACGATTTGACTTGCCGCGCAGCGGCCGAGGGCGGCCACCTGGCCGTGCTGCAGTGGTTGCGTGCCCAGCAGCCGCCCTGCCCCTGGGACGAGGATACTTGCAGCCACGCGGCCGAGGGCGGCCACCTGGCCGCGCTGCAGTGGGCGCGCGCCCAGCAGCCGCCCTGCCCCTGGAACAAGTGGACTTGCAGCGCAGCGGCCAAGGGCGGCCACCTGGCCGTGCTGCAATGGGTGCGCGCCCAGGACCCGCCCTGCCCCTGGGACAAGCGGACTTGCAGCAAAGCGGCCGAGGGCGGCCACCTGGCCATGCTGCAGTGGGCGCGCGCCCAGCAGCCGCCCTGCCCCTGGGACGCGCGGACTTGCTTGGAGCGGGCGCCAGATGACGCCACCGCTGATTGGATACGAGCGCAGGCGGCGCTCGAGGGTGTGCTGCTTTGAGTTTTGAGGCCTGGCCGTTCGTCGCAGTGCAGCCCTGGAACGGTGCCAACGTGCCTTGGCTACGCCCCCAACCCCTCATGCTCGGCCCCGGAACAACGTAAATCCGTGCATCGAGCAGCACGTTGAACACGTCGACTGCAGCCTTTGCCTGCCGTTGACCGCCGCGCGGGCACAGTAAAAGGCGTGGCTTGGTCCATCAGCGGAGAAGGGGCTCGCATCAAGCCCAGTCAGACTGCGTGTTGCTCAGACAGAGCTTTCAGAGATACCGCCGACATGCCCCACACCGGCCTGCGGTACACCGGCGGCACCTGGGCGGCACCCCTCGTCGTCGCGCCGCCGCCGGTGCCGCCGGCGTTCGAGACAAAGCCAGTTTTTGGTGCCGACTGACCACAAACGCTTCACACAGCTCGATTCACACGACAAGGGCTTAGACTCGTCTGATCCAGGCGACCAGACCCAGGCTCGCAGCCCTTCCCCCCCGCGCCTTGGCAGCGCCCGCTCAAAGGGCCAGGGGCCCGTCGCAGGCAAGGCCCGTCCTGCCCTGCGGGCGCAGCGGACAGGCCGGCCCCCGCGGCCACGATGTCCTACTGGATAGGGACGCTCTGCTTCGTGGCGGTGCAGATCATCGTCACGCTCTGCATCAACCTGTTCAGCAAGCGCAGCAGCAAGGGGTGAGCACGGCCGGCGCTTCGGGCGGCTCCGGTCAGCCGCGCGCGCGCGCTGCCGCGGCGCTGCGCGCTGCCGCGCCCCCACCCTCCCCCAGCAGCCAGCTCCACGCTCCGCGGGGCCTCCCAAACCGCAGGCTCCCCCACATTCTGGCGATCACGTCGGTCGTGCAGTGCTGGTTCATGTGAGCTGGGACGGGGGGCACGCGGCGCGGGGGGCAGACCTCTGCACGCCGCTGGGCCAGTCGCAGCGCCGCGCCGCGCGAGCAGCCGCCTTGACGCCGCCTGGACCCCCCTCCCCACCCCACCCACGCGCAGGTGGACGATTGTGTACCTCGCCCACAAAAACCCTCTGGTGCAGCCTGCAGGCGGGCACTAGGCCGGGCCGCAGCGCCGCGCCCGGGCGCGCCGCCGCAAGCATGCGACCCCCACGCCCAGCGGCCGCCGCTTTCGGGCAGGGGCGCGCGCGCCGCGTGCTGTAAACTCCCTTGCTTTGAGGCGGCGCGTTTTACAGGGGCGGGGGCCTCGGCGCCAACTCGAGCCAAACAGAGGCGGCAGGCGGCGCGCCGGCGCGCGGTGGCCCGTGTCTCAGGGCCGCGGCGCGCTCGAGGGCGGGCGAGCGCGCAGGCGCAGCGCGCAGGCGCAGCGCGCAGGCGCGCCCACAACGCGCCTTGCGCAGGGCGCCCGTGCGCGCGGCTCAGGATATGAATTTGAGGCAGCGGGTCTCTGTGTGCACGACATAGCAGCGCTTGCTGCAGAAACGGGAGCCGCAGCGAACGCAGGTGTACCTGCGGCGAGGAGGAGGGGTGGCAGGGGGCGGTGCGGTGTCAGCGTTTGGACAGGGCAGGGCGCGTGGCGCCAAGGGGCCCGCTGCCTCCTCGGGCCGCGGCAGCGCCGCAAGCGGCGGCGGCAGCCGGGGCTGCGGCAAACGCGCCGGCCCCACCGCGGCTCCCTCCGCCCAGCAACCCCCCCCCCCTGCCCGGCCCCCGGCCCCCGGCCGCGGGCCCAAACGGGGCGGCTCACGGGGACTCGAAGCCGCAGACGGTGCAGAACTTCCGGGCCGCGTGGGTGGTGGGCGGCCCCACCGCGGCGGTGAGGTAGCTGGGCACGCCCGCGGGCTGCGCCTCGAGGCCGCTCTGTCGTTTTCGGGGCGCGGGGGCGGGGGGGGGGCGGGACCGTGGGCGGGGGGAGGGAGTTTGAGGGGGGGGGGGTGGCGTCTTGCAGGGGGTTGGAGGGGGGCGGTGAGTTGCTCGGGGGCAGCGGGAAGCTGAAGGGGGTGCACGCGGCTCGGCTCGAGGCGGCTGCACACGCCACCCCGGGCGGCGGATCGTGCTCAGCGGGCGGGGCACGCTGAAGAGCGAAACCGGGCAGCGACGAGCAGCGGGCAGCGGCGCAAAGGGGCGGCGGGGGGGCCGGGCCGCGGGCGGCCTCACGTCTTCCAGCAGCCGCGCAAAGGTTTTGGGGGTCTTGCTCTCCGCCAGCATGGCGCGCGTCTTGCGCTTGGGGCCGCCCTTGCGCTTGCGCTGGCTGCCCGGCGGGAGCTCTGCGGGCGCCGGGGGGAGCGCGTTTGGGGGGGAGAGCAGGGTGGGCGCGGCGCAGCGGTCGCGGGCGGCTGGGGGCGGCCGTCGGGCAGCGGCCCCGCGCCCCCCGACTGGCAGACGCTGCCCGGCCCCGCCCCGCACCCACCAAAGGAAGCCTCAGCGCTTATCGCCCCTCCCCTTCTCCACCCTGCAAAAAAGCAATCCGCCCCCCCCCCCAAAAAAACGCGGCCCACCCTCCTCCCCGTCAGACCCCAGCACGAACTCGTCGTCGTCGTCCTCCCCCAGCCCAAAGGGGTCTCCCGCGCCGTCGGCGTTGTCGTTTTCCAGGGCGTCCAGCCGCGCGCGCGCCGCCTGCGCGCGCGAGGCGTGGTCCACCACGGCCATGCGCTGCGACACCTTGCGGGACCGGGTGTTGCGGCGGCCGCCGCCGTCCGCGGCGGCTGCGGGGGGAGCGGTGGGGCGGGGGTCGAGGCTGGGGTGGAGGGGCGGCCCGCGTGCGCGATTGCGGCTCGGCCGCGGCTCGGCGGCTGCAGAAGGTTGCGAGGGAGGCGCGCGCGCACGCGCGCACCCTTTTGTTTGCCAAACATCTTGGCGCCGGTTTGTTTAGGGCGGGGGGGGGGGGGGGGGGGCGCCGCTGCGCTGCGCGGCGCCGCGCGTCCGGGCCGCGCCCTGCGCCCAGGCTGCGACGCGGCTGCGCCGGCCGCTGCCTGGCCGGTGCTGGAGCTGCCCCAGACAGATACGGCTTCCCCTCGACTGCGGCGGTTCCCGGTTTCGGCCGCTGCGACGGGCTTGGTTTGCACCGCGATCTGAGCGCCGCTGAGGCGTGTGTATTCGCCGTGCAACGTATACAAATTGTAAGTGAACGGTGAAAGGCAGCCATCAGCGACATGTGCGAGCATGTAGCTGCGCCTGCGCCACTGCTCTGCACGCTGAGGCGGCGCCGCGCGCGCCCAGCCAGCGCACGGCCGTCGTCCCGCGCAGCGCCTCGCGACGCGCCACACCCTCGGCGGAACGCACAGTGCGGGGAGCCCCTCCTTGCGCCTGGAAGTGAGGCGCTACACCTGCCAAAGCAGACCCCGTGTCGACAAAACCGCAGCGCCTCGGAAACCTGCAAACAAAAGTCAAGTCAAACCTGGCGCGCGACGACCCGCCCCTCGCAGCAAGGCACACTGATAACAGACACCAGCAGCGGCCGCAGTGCTCAAAGGAGGGGGTGATTGGGAGGAGGGCAGTCATTCATTCAAGCTCAGGGCCGCCTTCGAGGGGTGCTGCCGTGATGGCTTGGCGCGCTTGACAAAAGTGGCAACACACTGCAAACTTTGGGGTTGGGTTGGCCGCGGACACAAGAAGGTGGGACAGATAACCGCAGCCGCCCGCCGCGTGGCACGGCACGGCGCGGCTGGGGTGGGGTGAGGGAAGCAGCGCCAGCCAAGCGCCGGGGCCAATAGGCGCGGGCAGCGCGGGGGCATGCGATTGGGGGAGGGTTGTCGACAGTGCAGGCTGCCAGGCAGTGTGCCGGCCTTTTGGAAAGAAGGGGGGGTGGCCGCAGCGCGGGCGCAGAAACCTGAAAACCCTCTGCACTGCCAACGGCGTGGCGGCGCTGGCTGCTTTGTGCCTGTTGCTCTGGGCCGCCACGGCGTAAACCTCTCTCAGCCTTGGGGTTGCTGGGGTGGGTTTCATTACACAGATGGTGCGGTGCAAGGGGCGGTAAGAGGGTGGCTGGGGCGGTGCGCGGGTACAGGCTTGCTTGGCCGGGAGAGGCCATGGAATGCGACACGTTTGACAAAGGAGGAAGGAAAGGCGTCACTGCGTCGACTCAGCAGGGGCGTGATTGGGCGGCGCGGCCAGCATTGCCGGCAAGAGGAAACGACCGAACGCCGCCACCGGGCACGCGCGTGGCGCTGGCGTCAAATCACCAGGCCCTCGAGCGCCGCCTGCGCGCGGACCCACTCCTTGGTGGCGGCATCATTTCTAAAGCAACGTTTCGCATCCCAGGGGCAGGGCGGCTCCTGGGCGCGCGCCCACTGCAGCACGGCCAGGTGGCCGCCATCGGCCGCTGCCTCACACGTCTCCTTGTCCCAGGGGCAGGGCGGCTGCTGGGCGCGCGCCCACTGCAGCACGGCCAGGTGGCCGCAACTGGCCGCTTCACTGCATGTCTCCTCGTCCCAGGGGCAGGGCGGCTGCTGGGCGCGCGCCCAATGCAGCACGGCCAGGTGGCCACTCCTGGCCGCACTGCTGCAAGTCCGCTCGTCCCAGGGGCAGGGCGGCTGCTGGGCGCGCAACCACTGCAGCACGGCCAGGTGGCCCCCCCTGGCCGCTCGCCAGCAAGTCCGCTCGTCCCAGGGGCAGGGCGGCTGCTGGGCGCGCGCCCACTGCAGCACGGCCAGGTGGCCGCCCCCGGCCGCTGCGTTGCAAGTGTCCTCGTCCCAGGGGCAGGGCGGGTCCTGGGCGCGCGCCCACTGCAGCGCGGCCAGGTGGCCACCCCCGGCCGCTGCGTTGCAAGTCCGCTCGTCCCAGGGGCAGGGCGGCTGCTGGGCGCGCAACCACTGCAGCACGGCCAGGTGGCCGCCGCGCGCCGCTTCAGTGCAAGTCCACTCGTCCCAGGGGCAGGGCGGCTCCTGGGCGCGCGCCCACTGCAGCACGGCCAGGTGGCCGCCGCCGGCCGCGCGGCTGCAAGTCAACTCGTTCCAGGGGCAGGGCGGCTGCTGGGCGCGTACCCACTGCAGCACAGCCAGGTGGCCGCCCTCGGCCGCTTCTATACAAGTCCACTTGCTCCAAGGGCAGGGCGGCTCCTGTGCGCGCGCCCACTGCAGCACGGCCAGGTGGCCGCGGCGCGCCGCTCCATTGCAGGTGCCGCTGTCCCAGCTGCAGCCCAGCGCGCGCGTGCACTGCAGCGCCTCGAGCTGGCCGCCAGCCGCCGCTGCGCCGCAGTAGAGCGTGGAAGCGGCCAGCTGCGGCAGCGCCCACCTCAGCACGGCGAGGTCGCCGTGGAAGGCGGCGCGCGCAGTCGTGCTCATTCGCTGCTCTTCCGTCAGCTGCGGCCACGCCTCCTGCAGCGCCCACAGCGGCACCGGGAAGGGCTTGTACCGAGCCGAACTGCTGCGCCAGGCCTCTTTCTGAAGGGCCGCCGCCACTTTCCACAGCTGTGCTATGCGTGGCGTAGCCGCCGCTGCCAGCGCCTTGCTCAGGCGGGGCACCGTCAGGACCGCGTCCCCGGGCGGCAGGAAGGAGCAGACGCGAGCCAGCAGGTCGTGCGGCAGGGCCGCCGCAACAGCAGCGGCAGTGCGCGCTCTCGCTGCCGCCGCGCGCGTGGTGGGCGGCATGCTGGGTGCGCACCTGTGTGCGGTGGGGTGGCGGGGCGCGCACGCGATCAGCAAGGCGGGGGCGCCGCGAGCAGTGCTGGGGCGCGCAGGGACCGTGCTGCATCCAGGCCGGCCGAGGTCGAGCCCGCCCCACTTGCTCCCTCAAACTCCGACATGCCCTCACCACTTTACGCGCGCCGTGGGGGCAGGGGAGACAGCCGCTGCGCAATCACGACTGACGCGCCTTTGTTTGGGCGCCGCCGCTGCCGCTGCCGGTGGAGCGCGTCCGGGCTGCGCCCTGCGCCCAGGCTGCGACGCGGCTGCGCCGGCCGCTGCCTGGCCGGTGCTGGAGCTGCCCCAGACAGATACGGCTTCCCCTCGACTGCGGCGGTTCCCGGTTTCGGCCGCTG
>BDRX01000100.1:104846-182643 GCA_003203535.1 Raphidocelis subcapitata | reverse complement strand
GGGGGGGGGGGGGGGGGGGGGGGGGGGGGGGGGGGGGGGGGGGGGGGGGGGGGGGGGGGGGGGGGGGGGGGGGGGGGGGGCGGCTTGAGTGGGTGGCCGCCGGGTCGGCGCAGGCACTGCGGGCGCGCCGGGGCGCTGGCACGCGCGCCAGATACACGCGCGGGGAAGATCTGCGGCCGCGCAGAGGCCCCGTCCGCCGCGCCGCGTCGCGCACCTCACGGCCGCGGCAATCTCCTCGGCGCTGCTCGACGTGAAGGGCTTTGAAGCGCCAAACTGGAGGAGCCACTCGTGCACGCGGAGCTCGGCGGCGCGGAGGTGCAGCGGCGCCGGGCCGGTGGGCTGCGGCGACGGGGCCCCCCCGTCGCCGCAGGCGTCGTGATCCATGTCCTCCATCGCAAAGCTCTACTCCGTTGCTGGCAGGGGGCTAGCGGGCCGACGGAGGAGACTGGTGCCAAGGGTCGCGGAAGCCCATGCCGTCGCTCGCGCGTGCGCGCGGCTCGCGCGTGTCGGCCGAGCTCGCGGCGACACACCCAGTCTCCGCCGGGGGGCAGTGGCGCGTCGGAGGGCGCACTCTCAAGACTTCGCCCACGACCGGAGCTGGCGCACTGCCCAGGCTTTCGGGGCCGGCGTTTTTCTGTCCGAACAATCGGGGCGCGATCGTGTGTGAGCAAGGGCTGAGCCAGGGCAGCTGCCCGCCCTGTGCTCATGCCGAGCGCTACGTAAACACTCCGACGCGCCGAAGCCCGGTGCTTGCCATAGATCCGCGCCTTGCAAAACTCCATATCGACCATGGCCGCAGCGGCGGCCACAGCGGCGCTGGCAGCGGCGCCGCCGCCGCCGCCGGACTGGGACGCCACCGCCGCTGCGCCGGTCGGCGCCTTCCTGGCGTCCAGCGGGCTGGGCGCGCTGCTCGAGGACGCCGCCAGGCGAGCCGGGAAGCTGGGGCAGTGCAGTCCGCGCCCGCGCATGCCGCAGAGCGCGCGCGCGCGCGCAGTCAAGCTGCCCGCACTCGCACCCCCGCCCGCAGCCTCATCGCCGCCAACCCCGCGCTTGGCGAAACGGTGCGTTGGCACGCTGTGCCTTTGCTTGTGCGCGGCACCACAGCCGATGGCCCACTCCTCGCGCCTCTCTCCCATGCATGGCGTGCCCGCCTGCCCATGCGTCCACCAGCCCACGCTGAACCACTCCGACCCCTCACCCTCCTGGCAGACGCCCTTCCTCGCCGACATGCTGGCCAGCGCCCTGGCTGGTGGGCACGTCGTCGGCCGCCGCTACGCGTTTGTCTCCGCCAGCGCGCACAACCGCCGCGCATTCCTGGTCGCGCTGAGGCGCGCGCTGCAGCCGCTGCTGCCGGCGGGGGAGGAGCGGGACGGCGGGGCGGCGGCCTGCGCACCGAAAGGCGGCGCGGACCACGAAAGCAGGGGCGGCGGCGGCGGCGGCGGCGGCGGCAGTGGCGGCAGCGGTGAGCCGCTGCACGCGCTGCGGCTGACGCCTGCCGACTGCCACTCCCTGCTGCAGAGCCTGTGCTCGGATTGGCCCCGAGGCCCCGTGCACAATGCGTGGTCGTCGGCGTGCGCGCTGCAAGAGGGTGCGTGCGGATTTAGGGGAGGGACGGAGTGGCTTTGCCCTGTCACGCCGTGCTGAGCGGCGGCAGTTTGCTTGCACATGCGGCATGCGTGAAACCGTCACGCCCACAGGGCTGCTGCCTCATTCGCATTCCCCACGCCCCTGCAGCCACCGACGCGAGGCACCCAGCAGGCAGCAGCGGCCGCAAGGGCGACAGCGGCAGTGGTAGCGGCGCTCGCGCCGCGCCGAGCACGGATGCTTCACCCTCGGCGGATTCGGCGGGCGTCACTGCCTCGGCGTTCCTCGCGGCGCTCGAGGTCTCCTGGCTGTACGAGCACTTCTTCATGCTCCTGCGCAGCCAGGCCTTTGACGACGGCAAGGCGTGTGAGTGAAGCCCCCGCCGAGATGGGGAGTGAGGGCTGTATCTTCTGCTTTTGAGGCTTGCAGCAGTTGACCGCATACCTGGCAGCCAGCGGTGGCGCGCTCATAATGATGAGGCATGGGAGCGAGCCTCACTTACTACGACGCTGCCGCACTCGCGGCCGCTGCAGGCCTGGGTCTTGACGCTTTGGAGGCTGCGCTGGCGGCTGCGGCCCGGGAGCTGCCGGCGCTGGGCTGGCCGATGCCGCCTGAATCGGCCGTGCGGGCGGTTGCGGGCGCCGTCAGCAGGGAGGGCACGCGGCCCGCTTTCCCTTTCGGCCAGCTCGTGAGGTGTGGCCCGCGCGCTGATTGGTCTGGCCGCTTGCGTCCGTGTTCGTGTTCTTTTGCAGCCGCGTTAACTTCGTTTACGGCCGCTGGCCGCTTGAGGCGGACAGCGCATGCGCACCGCTTGGGGGGCCGTCGAGCGGTGAGCGCCGAGCAACCAAACGCGCGCCCGGCCGCAGGGGTGTGTGTGCCAGCGCCGAGGTGCGTGCCAAGCTGCAGCAGGAGCTGGGCGCAGCGGCGGCGGCCGCGGCGGTCGCGCGGACCGCGGCGGCG
This sequence comes from Raphidocelis subcapitata, assembly GCA_003203535.1. Taxonomy (NCBI): domain Eukaryota; kingdom Viridiplantae; phylum Chlorophyta; class Chlorophyceae; order Sphaeropleales; family Selenastraceae; genus Raphidocelis; species Raphidocelis subcapitata. The sequence continues at coordinate 180,099 of BDRX01000100.1, read as the reverse complement.
GCAGGGTCTGCAAGGCCCGGGACCAGCGGGGAGGCGGCTGCGCGGCGAGGCGGCACCGCCACGGCCGCCTTGTTTGTCGGGGAGGCGCCCGTCAGCCGCGGGGGCCGCAGCTGCGAGGAGGCGCGGCCGGCCAGTGCACCGTGGCGCTGAACAGCCGTGAAGGGGTGCGCGTTGCAGGGGCCGGCGCAGGACGGCGGACGGCGGTTGCCGGCTGGTTGCCAGTGCCAGGCCGGTGCCGCAGGACGGCGTCGGTGACGCTTGGCGCGCCGCGGCGCCGTGCTTGGAGGCCCGCACGACCGGAGCTGGCGCACTGCCCAGGCTTTCGGGGCCGGCGTTTTTCTGTCCGAACAATCGGGGCGCGATCGTGTGTGAGCAAGGGCTGAGCCAGGGCAGCTGCCCGCCCTGTGCTCATGCCGAGCGCTACGTAAACACTCCGACGCGCCGAAGCCCGGTGCTTGCCATAGATCCGCGCCTTGCAAAACTCCATATCGACCATGGCCGCAGCGGCGGCCACAGCGGCGCTGGCAGCGGCGCCGCCGCCGCCGCCGGACTGGGACGCCACCGCCGCTGCGCCGGTCGGCGCCTTCCTGGCGTCCAGCGGGCTGGGCGCGCTGCTCGAGGACGCCGCCAGGCGAGCCGGGAAGCTGGGGCAGTGCAGTCCGCGCCCGCGCATGCCGCAGAGCGCGCGCGCGCGCGCAGTCAAGCTGCCCGCACTCGCACCCCCGCCCGCAGCCTCATCGCCGCCAACCCCGCGCTTGGCGAAACGGTTGCCGGTGCCGCGGTGACGCTTTGCGCGGCTTCGCGCGCCGCGGTGTCGTGGTTGACCCCGCGCGCGTACAGTGCGGGCGTGTTTGTCGCTTGGCGTGTAAAGCGCACCTGAACCGGCCAGGAACGCGCCTCTGGCGCCCGCAGATCGGCGAAACAGCCCCAAAGAGGGATCCAAAAGGCCCGCACGCGGGGCGAGGGTTTCACACCCCGTTGCAATGACAGCCGATGGCGGGCAGCCCCAGCCGGGGCCGGGCCAGCAGCAGCGGGACGCTGCTGATCTGCAGCACCAGGCCAAGCTCGAGGCCTTCCGCCGGCGCACCCACGACATGTACGAGGCCGTCGCCGAGAAGCCGCTGTCGGTGACGGACGTGCGCGTCGACGCGCACGCCGCGGGCGGCGCCGACGCGCCGCGCGGGCTGCGCACGCGGCAGGCGATCCTGGAGCGCGAGCTGCAGCGCGTGTACGACGCCAAGAGCCTGCGCGAGGTGCACGCGGCGCTGGAGACCGCGGTGGAGCACCTGCAGCAGCTGGAGGCCTTCCGCCGCATCGACGCGCTCATCGACGAGGACCCCCGGGTGGGGCCCGCCGAGGCGCCGCCGGCGCGCGGCCCGCCGGGCCACCGCTCGCGCCTGCGCTCGCTTTGCTGCAAGGCGCACGCGTCGCGGCGTCAGCCTCCCTCCCCAGCTGCAGCCGGCCTCGTCGGTTTGACCGCGTCTGCACTGCCGCTTTGACTGGAGAGGCCCACGCGCCCCGCCGCACAGCCCCGCCGCCCACCCGTCCCGCCCCGCCGCTGACTCGTCCCACGCCGTCAACCCCTCAGGGCGCGCCCGACGCCTGCAGCGTCCAGCTCGACCTCCAGGAGCGGGGCTGGTACTCCGGCGGCGTGCAGACGTTCATGCAGGCGAGCCTATTGCATGGCGCGGCCGCATGGTCCGCACGGCTTGCGTTTGAGAGGGCGCGCGGCCCCTCCTCCTCCGCAGCAGCAGCAGCCGCACGCTTGGCGTGCCCGCGAGCGCGCAGGCTGCACAGCGTGGCAAGCCAGCCGAGCGCGAAACCCCGGCCGGGCAAACACCCCCCCCCTTTCAGGCCAACGAGGGCCTGGTGCAGGCCAACGTGGCGCTGCGCAACCTCTTTGGCGCGGCGGACCAGTGGCGGCTGACCGCGGAGTACGGCCACCGCAGCAGCTTTGACTTTGCGGCGCTCTTCCGGCTGCCGCGCGCGGGGGGGCGGCCGTGGACGGTGAGGGAGCTGGCTTGCCCACCGCCGCTTTGCCCTATTGCTTTGGCCGCCGCCCTGCCGCCGGCGCGGCCGCTGCAGGCGCGGACCCAGCGCCGATGCGCCCCTCGATCTGTTCCCACCCCCGCCGCGCCCGCGCGCCCCTCCGCCTCCCGCCCGCCCGGTGCAGCCCGACGTCGGCGTGTTCCGCCGCAGCCTCAATTTGGAGCCCTACAGCAGCTTGGCAGACACCATGCGGGGGCTGGAGCTGGGGGTCAGCAGGTGCGGCGCGGCTGCGGGCGCGTTGACCGGCTTTGACTCGCGTTTGACTCGCGTTTGACGGCAGGGCTGACCTTGTTTCCCCTGCTGAAACGAGCCGCCGCCTCCGCAACCCCAACCGCCCCCGCGCCCGCGAACAACCGCCGCGCGCGCCCAGCGCCGACGGCGCCACGCGTCTGTCCTACACCTGGGGCTGGCGCAGCCTCGTGGCCGGCGCCGCCGCGAGCCGCCCCGTGCGCGCGCAGCGGGGGGACTTTTTGTCGGACGCGCTGAGGTGGACGTGGGTGGTGGACGAGAGGGACAGCGCCACTGTCCACACAGAGGTGGGCTTGCGGGGATTAAACGGATTGGAGTTTTCAAGGATTTTGGATACTGGGCATGCCTTGCAGCTCAAAGCCGCTGTTTGAGTGCCGGCTATCCAAATCCCCAAATCAGCGCCCCCGCCTCAAAACCCCGCCCAGGGCTGGGGCACGCGGCTGGCGTCCGAGCTCGGGGGGCTTTTCCCAGGCGCCGGCTACCGCTACGCCAAGCAGCGGCTGGACTGGGTCTGGGCGGCGCCGGTCAACGACACGGTGGCGGTCAACGTTTCGATCGGCGGCGGTGGGCTTTGGTTGGGGTTGGGGGGCTGGCCTTGGTAGCGGCGGGCTGTGGAGACTTTGGGGCCTCCGTGCAGGGCTGGCCGTGAAACGGGCGGGCAGGTCGCGTCTGCAGGCTAGTTGGGGGGTCTTGTGTCTCACGGTGGGCTCGCAACCCGCCTAAACCCTGCTTTGACCCGCACCCGGACCCCACCCCACCCACCCCCCAGGCCTCATCGCGGGCCTCAGCGGCGGCGCCTCCCCCGCGGCCCGCCCCAGCGGCGGCGGCGGCGGCGGCGGCGGCGGCGAGCCCAGCCCGCGCGACGCGCCCGCGGGCGCGCGGCCGGCCACCTACATCGGGGAGCGCTTCTTCCTCGGCGGCGCCGACTCGGTGCGCGGCTTTGCATACCGCGGCCTCGGCCCCAGCGCGGAGCGCGCGCGGCGGCGCGACGGCGGCGGCGGTGGCGGGGCCGGCGGCGGCGGCGACGCCGGCGCGGGCGAGGGGCCGGCGCGGGATGCGCTGGGGGGGGACCTCTTTGCCAGCCTTTACGCTGGGCTGATCACCCGGCTGCCGGGGCAGCTGGGGGACATCGGCGGCTGCGCCCACGCCTTCATAAACGGCGGCTCCTCGTCGCTGCTGTCCTCGCCGCCCGCGCCGCTGCCCGCCGCGTTCGAGCCGCCGGCGGCGCTCGGCGGCGCGGCGGGCGCGGCGGCGAGGCGGGTGGCCGAGCTGGCGGCCAGCTGCCGCTGGTCTGCCGGGCTGGGGCTGGTGCTGCCAACCCCCTTTGGCCGTTTCGAGGCCAATTACGTGTGGGTGCTCTCCTCCCAGCCGGGGGACCTTCCAAAGGCGGGCATGCAGTTTGGCTTTGCAGCGAGCCCGATCGCGCCGGCGGGGCCGATGTGAGGGGCGCGCGCGGCGGCCCCGCGCCGACCGCGCGCGCGCCCTCCCTGACCGGCCCAGTTGCGTGCGCGTGCGCGGCGCGCGGCGGCGGCGCTGTCCTTTTCGTTTGCCAGCACAGCTTACTGCCATCACTTCAATTCCGCTGGGGTCTGCCTCTTGTGAAAAGCAGGGGCAGCGTTTTCCATGCATGAGCCGCGAGTTAACAGGTTTTGGTTTGGCCGGGCAGCTGTGTGGGCAGCAATAGCGGGCAAACAGCGAACGCGGCGGGCAGGCCGGGCGGCAGGGGCATCAAGCTGAAAAAAGAGGCAAGGAAGTCAGGGCCACGGGAAGGCGGCCCCAAAGGACGGGGAACCCAGCAAAGAAACTGAAGGCGGGTTGGGTGGAAGGCAGGAGCAAAGGCAACATAAAGAGGGCCACAGCCGCCTGCCCCAGGCTCAGGCCCTCAGACGAGCAGCGGCGGCGCAGCCGGCAGGCCAGCGGTCAGCTGCCCCCCGCCTATTGGTCTGCCAGCTCAGCGAGCGCGAGGCTGCGGCTGACGGCCTTGCGCCAGTGGGCGTAGCGCTTCTCGCTGTTGTCCAGGGACACCGCTGTTTGGGGGGTTGTTCGGTTGTTGGGTCGGCTTGGTTGGTTGGTTTTGGGGTCAGGGTTTGGGGCCAGCCAAGGTAAGGTTGGAGTTGGGGTTTTGTTTTGGCGGCGCTGAGCGAGCGCGGAGCTTTGCAGTCCCTTACCCCGCCCTGTTGCGGGCTAACTGTGGGCTGTCTTCACCGGTTCACCACCCCCCTTCCCCGCGCACCTGGCCGGAACAGCGTGCTGTGGTTTTCGGGGTGGGTCGTGACAAAATCGTGGGGGTAAAACCCCACGGCCAGGCCCGCCGCCAGCGCGGCGCCCAGCGCGGTGGTCTCCTGGAAAAGCGGGCGCGACACGGGCACGTGCAGCAGGTCCGACTGGGGGGTTGGGTTTTGGGGTGGGTGTTGGTGATGTTTTATGGGTGTTTGGGTTGGGATGCAACTTGTATCGAGCCGTTTGAGGCACGTAGAGCAAGTGGGACGGGTGAGTTTGTTTCGGTAGGTAGCTTGTATTTGATTGGGTTTGGGGTTCGTCACGCCTCCCTCCACCACCCTGCTAATTGGGCACCCCCCAAAAAACATCAACACAAACCTGCAGCTGCATGAGGAGGTCGTTTTTGGCGGCGCCGCCATCGACGCGCAGGACGGCCATGTGGCTCATGTCCGCGTCTTGGGGCCGCCGATTGGGATTGGGTTTCGAGGTTTGAATCGGGGGGTTGCTCAGTGGCATATTGAGGTGCGCACTCATCGCAGCTACAGCGCGCCCTGAGGCCTCAGCGCCCTGCTCTCTAGTCCGACTTCAGGTCAAAGGCAGTGAGGCGCGCAGGTCAAAGCCCCGGTCAAACCCCGGTCAAACCCCGGTCAAACGGCACCGCGCACCTGCGCGCATCGCGTCGAGCACCTCGCGCGTCTGGAAGCAGATGGCCTCCAGCATGGCGCGCACCACATGCGCGCGGGTGGTGAAGCCTGGGGAGGGACGGGGTGGGCGTTGATAGATTCGTGGCAGGTCGGATGGGAGGGTAGGCCGTAGAGCGTTGAGGGACCAACGACGATTGAAAGGTCCCTGCTGCCTGCGAGCAACTTGCAACTTTGCCGTAGCTTGGCTTTGCCGCAGCAAGCAGGCAGGACGGATATGTAAGGCAAGGCAGGGCGGAAAAGCCGTGGCAATTGCAAGCCAGGTAAGCAGGTGCGCGGACTTCAAGGCAGCGTTTGCACCAAACACTTGGCGCCCACCCGTCATCCCCAGCAGCACGCCCCGCGCGTCCTCTATCCAGTGCGGCGCCAGCAGGCCGCTGAAGGCCGGCACAAAGTAAACCCCGCCGGTGTCGGGCACGCTGGCCGCGAGCGCCTCGCTCTCGTCGGCGCTGTCTGCGCGGCGCGGCGCGGGGTGGGGGCGACGGGGCAGGCGGGGCGTTGCGTTGCGTTGCGCTGCCTGCACTGCACTGCACTGCACTGCACTGCACTGCACTGCACTGCACTGCACTGCACTGCACTGCACTGCACTGCACTGCACTGCACTGCACTGCACTGCACTGCACTGCACTGCACTGCATGCTGCACTGCATGCTGCACTGCATGCTGCACTGCATGCTGCACTGCATGCTGCACTGCATGCTGCACTGCATGCTGCACTGCACGCTGCACTGCACGCTGCACTGCACGCTGCACTGCATGCTGCACTGCATGCTGCACTGCATGCTGCACTGCATGCTGCACTGCATGCTGCACTGCATGCTGCACTGCATGCTGCACTGCACGCATGCGCATGCAAGCACAGCCGCGCTGAAACGGGCGGGGGCGCTCGCAAATAGCGCGGGAGAGCTGCAGCTGCGGCTGCGGCTGCAGCGGCGGCCCACCTATGAGGCGCAGGTTGTCCTTCAGCCAGCTGATGCCCAGGCCCGCCACCGCGATGGAGCCCTCGAGTGCGTAGTGGGGCGCCGCCTTTGGGCCCAGCTGGTAGCCAAAGGTGGTCAGCAGGCCGTGGGTGGAGGGGACGAGCTCGGAGCCTGGTAGGGGGCGAGGAGGGGCGGCGGGAATGGGGTGGGCGGTGGCGGATGCGGGCGGCGTGCGCCCATGCTGCGTGCTTGGTGCGCCGCATGGCGTGCAGAAGCAGCGGCCTGGGCCTGCGCGGGCACGCAGGAACGAGTGGAAGAGGCAGCAACAGGAAGCCCGGCCCAGCAACCAATCGGGGCACCTGTGTTGAGCAGCATGAAGCAGCCCGTGCCGTACGTGTTTTTGGCCTCCCCCCGCCCGCAGCGCTGCCCCACGAGCGCCGCCTGCTGGTCGCCGAGGCACCCTGCGCGCGCGTCCGAGGCGGCGCGCGGCGGCGGCGGCGGCGGCGAGTCAGAGGGCGGCGCGAGGGCGGGAGCGGGAGGGGGGCGCGGACCGTCCCGTCCCCGCCTCGGCCTACGCGCGCGCGCAAGCGCGCACAACCCCTGACCCACCCACTCCCCAAGAAGCTCACCCGAAATCGGCACGCCCGCCAACGGCCCCTCCTTCACGTGCCCCAGCACCTCCGCATTGCTCGCCACCCGCGGCATGACCCCCAGGTTGAGCCCAAACAGCTCCACAAACGGCGCGTGCCACTGCCGCGTGCGCAGGTCCAGCATGTTGGTGCGGCTCGCGTTTGAGGCGTCGGTGACGTGCACGCCGCCGCGCGCGCCGCCGGTGAGCTGCCAGATCAGCCACGAGTCGACGGTGCCGAAAAGGGCGTCACCGGAGTCCACGGCGGCGCGGACCTGGGGGTTGTAGGTTGGGTTGGTTTTTTGTTCGACCCAGCCGGTGGTGGCACGGCTCTTCAGGTGTCGCAGTCTGCGGGACGGGCGGCCAGCCGGCGCGGGCTTGTGCATACCCCCCCTCCAAAGCACGCCTTTTTCAGTGCCGACAAGAACGCAACGGTCAAACCCTCCCTCCCTCCACTCCCTCCCCCCCCCCCAAACACACACAATCACACCTTGTCGCAGTTTTCCAGCAGCCACTGCACTTTGTAGGCAGAAAAGTAGGTCGAAATGGGCAGCCCCGTGACGGGGCGGAAGTGGTCCTTGCCGCCGGGGAGGGACTCCTGCAGACGCGCGCAGACCTCACTGCGGTTGGGGGGGGGGATTTGAGGGGGGCTGTTTTGGCCGCGGCGGCGCCGCGGCAGTGTCTGGGCCCGTCGGCAGCCCGCGTGTGCCGCCACCAGCTTGCTCCGTGCTTTGCAGCGGCGGCGCCGGCAAACAAACCGGCAGCCCCGGCCCGCTCCTGCCGCCCGCCCGCCGCCCCCGCGCCCCCAAACGCCGCCCCGCCTGGTGCGGTTGTCCAGCCAGACGATGGCGTTGTGCAGCGGCTCGCCGGTGCTGCGGCTCCAAAGAACCGTCGTCTCCCGCTGGTTGGTGATGCCCAGCGCCTTCACCTGCGGGGGGCGGATTTGAAAAAACAGGGACAGGACGGTTTTAACAAAACAGGACCGTGCGGGCGGCGAGGGAGGAGGGGTGCGGGCGTCGGCGGCGGCTCAGCCAATTGCAATGCAGCCGAGGACTGGACGCCCAAGAAGCTGCCAGCAACCCAACCACCGCGCCCAGCAGCGGCAGGCCACCAAACCCAGCCGCCATTCTGCGGCCGCTAGGTGCGCGCCCCGCCGTAGCCCGCCCCTGCCCCTCCCACCCCCCCCACCTGCACGTCCTGCCCCAGCTTCTCCCGCGCCGACGCGAGAGCCCCCTCGATGCACGCCTCTACGGTGCCCCAAATGAGCATGGGATCGTGCTCGCACCACCTGCGGTCAGGGGAGGGTGGGGGGGGGGATTGGAGGCGCGTTGCGGCCTGCTGGGTTTCCAGACACCAACAGGCATGTGACGGGCTGCTGCATGGCGCGTTGCCGCGCTGGCACCGGCAGCTGCTAGGTGCGTGCAAGGCATGTGCTTAAGCGCAACAGAGCCCGCCCCCAGCTGCTCAGCCCCAGCCCCTCCCATCGGGCGGTTACTCACCCCGCCTTGGGGTATATCTGCCGCAGCGGCACCTGGTGCGAGGCCACCACGCCGCCGGCGCGGTCAAACAGGAAGACCCGGGTGGACTGCGTGCCCTGGTCGATCGCCGCCGCGACCTCCATCGCCGCGCCGGCCGGCGCGGCGGCGGCGGCGGCCGGGGCCGCGGACATCCCGGAGTGCTGCGGAGGCGAAAGGCGGGCGGCGGCGGTGGGCCGCAAAGCGGGGCGCTGCGTCGCTTGCTAACGCCCTTCCGCGTGCCGACACGCGCAATGGAACGTGCATGCACGGCAGCGACAGCAGCAGCAGCAGAAGCAGCAGCGGCCGCAGCGGCAGCGGCAGCGGCGCGCGGGCGCGCCACCTCAGCCGCCCCCGCCCCGCGCCAGCTCCCAGCCAGCTGGCAAGTGGGCGCGTCTCGATAAGGCTACCCACCGTCAGCTTGCAACCGCAGAAGGGCGCCCCCCAGCGCCCGTGCTCGCGCTAGACGCGCCCTTCGCGGTGGTTGCCGCGCGGTTCGGAGCGTATACGAGTTTACACAGCTCCGGGAGGATTCCAGCACTCCAATATGAATCGAGTAAAGGCGGGGAAGGGCCTGGGGGGCCTCTAGCCTCGGACTGGCAATGAAGACCGTCCAGTTCCCGGCTCGTTTTGCAAATGTGCTATGCGTATGAGATTCAGATGGCCACATTTTTCAATTTCCACCGGTCCTTAGAGCTGCCAGACCTTTGCTTGCTGCCACAAGGGATCGCCCGCGGACCTCGTGCGTCGAGCGCCGCTTGCTGCTCGCCCGAAAGGCCCCAATTGCCAGCGGGACGACTCCAGGCAGCGTTTCAGAAGCAGGCGGTCGCGTGCCCGGTGCCCGCCGCACTCCCCGCGCGCGGCGTGCCGCTGCGCTCGTGCCTCGCGCGCGGCCGATCGGCAGCAGCAGCGGCGCACTCCCCGCGCGCGGCGTGCCGCTGTGCCGCTGCCTCGCGCGCGGCCGATCGGCACCACGGCGGCTGGACCCGCGATGGCGGCCAGCTTTGTCAAGGAGGTGCTCGCCGGCTTCTCCGCCGCCGTCATGGCCGAGCCCGACCCCCGCGCGCGGCTGCGGAGGGCCGCGCAGCTGGGCGGCGCGATGCTGGGGGAGATCGTCGCGGGCGCGTCGGTGGCGCCGGAGCTGGGCCGGGCCGTGAGGGTGCACAGGTGCGCGCTCGAGCTCGAGCTGCGTTGCGAGGGGGGGCGCGTGCGTGGTGCGCGTCTGGTGTGCACTGTCCAGCTGTGTGCACGTGTGTGCGTGCACTTGCACGCACCCTTTGCGTCCCAGCGAAGCGCAATCTCCCTCACCGCCCCCACCCAGCCGCGGCCCCTCCAAACAACCACCCACCCAAAAAAAGGTCCCTGCCCGTCGCCGGCACCGCGGCCGCCGAGGCCGGGGGCCCCTATGGTGTGGTCCTCCACCCCAGCCAGCCCTACGGCCCCGGCAGGCGGCAGCTGCTCGACGCATACGAACCCGCAGCCCTCCACCGCTCCCGCCGCGGCGCGCCGGCGGCGGCGGCGCCGGTTGTGTTCTTCGTCCATGGTGGGGGCGGGGGGGCCCCGGCGCTTGCGGTCGCGCGTTTGGGGCGCCTCCCAAACGCGCGCGTGTGCGCGCCGCGCGCTTGTGCTGTATTGCGCGGGGGCGGGGCCGCTCGGCATGGGGTGGGGGCTGCGTGCCTTTTTTTCCTTGCCCCCACAAACCTTTGCCATCGCCCCTCCCCCCACCCACCCAACCCCAACCCCCCCCCACCCCCCGCGCCGTGCAGGCGGCATTTGGGCGACCGGCGACCGCTTCCACTTTGCGCCGCTGGCGGTGCGGCTGTGCCAGCAGGGGCTCGTGGTCATAGGTGGGCAGTGAAACCCTGTCCACGCGCGCACACGCACGCGTGCACCGCGCCGTTGCTGTTTCTGCCTTGCTACTACGAGGGAGGGGCGTGCCTCTTCTGTTACTGACTTATTGCCAATGGCACAACAGACCGTGCCAACCCAACCTCAATTATCCGCCCTTATCCCTCCCCCCAGTCATTTCATACACCCTCTACCCAGAGGCCGAGGCGCACACCATGGCGTCCGAAGTGCTGCGCGCGCTGAGCCACAGCCTCGCCGCCGCCCCCCGCTTCGGCGGCGACCCCTCCCGCCTGGCCGTGCTGGGCCACAGCGCGGGCGGCCACCTGGGGGCGCTGGCCGTGATGCTGCTCGCGCAGCTGAGGGCCGAGGCCGAGGCGGCGGCCGCGGCGGCGGCGGTGGTGCGGCCGCAGCAGCGGGGGCAGCGGCCGGAGCAGCGGGCCGCTGCAGCAGGCGGCGCGGCCACAGCGAGCAGCAGCGGCGGCGGCGGCAGGCCTGAGGGCGCGGCACCTCCGCTGCTGTCGCTGCCGCGGGTGCAGCTGTTTGTCGGGATGAGCGGCATCTACGACATCGGCCGCCACGCAGAATACGAAGAGGCGCGTGGAGTGCACGCGATCTCGACGATGGGCCGCGCCTGCGGGGGGCCGGGCCTTTGGGACGACGTGTCGCCGGCCGTCGTGCTCGCGCGCGCGCTGGCGGGCGCCGCCTCGGCCGGCGGCGGCGGCGCTGGCGGCGGCAGAGGAGGAGGGCCAGGGGGAGGGGGGCCCGGGGAGGTCGGGAGGGGCTATTACTCGGCGTTTGCCCTGGCGGGTGAGGCGGTGCCGTACCGCTGCGGGCTCGACGCCTCGCCCAGCGGCGCGGCGGCCGAGGCGGCCGAGGCGGCGGGCGGCGAGGGCGGGCCGGGCGGCGGGCACGACCACCGCTGGCGGCCGCACGCGCGGCATCACTTCCGGCCGCACCAGCACCAGCACCACAAGCGCCAGCAGCAGCCGGAGCCGGGGGCGCACCAGCAGCAGCGCAGCTCGGCCGCCGCCGCCGCGCCGCCGCCGCCGCCGCCGTTCGAGGCGGCGCGCGCGGCGGGCGACGCCGGGCTCGAAGACGCCCTGGCCATCCTATCCCGCTTCTCCATCGCCGCGGCCGCGCCCCACATCCCGCCGGCCGTGCTTATGTCATCCCTCGGAGATCACATGGTGCAGCTGCACGAGGCGCAGTCATTCGCGATGCGGCTGCTGCAGGCGGGGGTGCCCGTGAAGCACCTTGTGTACGGCGTGGGCGCCAATGGCGCGGCGACGCGGCACAACGACTTCGTTTTCCTCTGGAGGCCGCTGTCCAGGCCGGACGGCGGCGGCGGAGGGAGCGGCGGCGGCGGAAGGAGCGGCGGCGGGGTGGCGCCGGCCGCCGCGGCGGGCCCCGGCGGCGGCGGCAAGGACGGCGGCGGCGGCGCTGACGGCGACGAGGGTCTGGAGGGTCTGCCGCCGTTTGCGCGCGACCTGATGCTGATCCTCGCTGGCCGCGTGCGCGTGCGCTTCCTCACTTCGCCGCCGGGGCTGTCAAAGCTTTGAGCGGCTTTCAAAGCTTGTATGTGTGCGCAGGCGGGCGCTGCGCCCCTTTAGCTGTTTGGATTGGGTCCCCAGTATTCTGGTTGGCTGTTGGCATTTACGGCCAGCCTCTCTGACCCGCCGTTGCATGCTGTATTGCGCCCCCATCACCGCTGCTTCTGCCGCTGCTGCGTGCATTCCGAGAGCTGCAATCTTGTAACAGGTCACGAATTCGGTAATAGCCAACCAGCCGCAAGCAGCCAGTCCCTCAAAATGTGTTCGGATCAGGATGAGGGGGGGGGGGCGGCTGCGGCAAAAGCCCGCCCGCCGCTAAATCAGCCGCACCGACGCGCCCAGCCCGCTGCGCGCGCCCGCGAGCCCCACAACGAGCGCCGCCGCAACGGCCACGTGCCATTTGATCGCGTAGCGCTTGAGCGGCGCCACCCGCTCCGGCACCGAGTAGTTCTCATCCGCAAACCGCACCAGCGCGCGCGCCGCCGGCGCCGACGCCAGCGCGCACAGCAGCGCAAGCGGCGGCAGCGCGCCCGACGCCGCGCCGGCGGCGGCGGCGGCGTAGGTAGCGGCGACGGCGAGCGCCAGCACGCGCACGCCGCGCGCGGCGCCGAGGCGGACGAGGGGCGAGCGCTTGCCGGCGGCGATGTCCCCTTCGATCTGGTGGAAGTGGCTGCAGAAGAGGATCACGGCCGTGGTCAGGCCCACCACCACGGACGCCACCCAGACCGCGGCCGGCACGCCGGCGGCGGCGGTCGCGGCGGCGGTCGCGGCGGCGGCGGGGGGTGCGGAGAGGGCCAGGTAGAAGGCCGGCGTGGCAAGGGGGCCGAAGGCGACGAAGCAGAGGGGCTCACCCAGCCCCTTGTAGCTCAGCCTGCTTGGTTGGAGGGGGTGGGGGAGGGCGCATATGACGTTGATGCCTCGGCCCTTGCTGCACCAGTTGTATAAACCCCTGCAACGGTTCCCATTGGTGGCAAGCTGGCCCTCCCCCACTGCAGGGCAGTCAGCTGAGCGCTGCGGGTCTGAGGTTTGAAGGGCCGTGCAGCACGCACGCACCACACGCGCGCGCGGGCGCGCTCCAAAAGCACCCCTCCCCCTGCCCGCCGCTCGCCTGAAGGGGGGCCCCTGGTATAGGTAGCCGCAGGCGATGGCCGCCCCCAGCGCGGCAAGCACCCGCCAGTCGTTTGCGGCGCCCACGTACGCGCCCAGCAGCCAAAGCCCCGCCGCGAGAAAGGCCTTGGCGGCCGCGAGCACGGCGGTGCGGTTGCCGGTGAGGTTGACTACCGACTCGGCCTTGGATTTGTCGACGCCGGTGGTGGCGTCAAAGGCGTCGTTGCTGCGGCGGGGCGGTGGGGGGTGGGGGGAATGGAGGGTGAGGGGGGGATTGAGTGAGGGCAGCACGCGCGCCGCGGCCCCCGCACGGGGACTGCGCTTTCAAAGCTGCTCCGATCAGCAAGCGCAGGCGGGGCCCCTCACACCACCAAAGGAGTGCTTTGCCGCCGCCGCACCCTCCGCCCACCTCAGGTTGAGCCAAGCGATGACGCAAATAGCACCTGCCACCAGCCCCGCGCAGCGGCCCCACGCGAGCGCGCCCGTCTCCCCAAACGCGGCTGCGGCACCGACCTGCGGGGCGATGGGGGGACGGGCCGCGGCGCGGCGTCGGCGCCCGCGCCGGCGCTCGACGCTGTGCGGGGCGGCTTTGCTCCGGCCGCCGCTGCATTGCACGTGGCGGCAACGGCGCGGTGGCTTCCCCGAAAACCCCGCCAGCAGCAGGGATCGGCTTGCAAACCAAAGGGCTTTGTTTGGAGCCGCCCAAACCCACCAGCACGGGCACCACGCCCACTGAGTACATGGGCGGCTTGATGGCCAGCATCCAAAGGCGCCGCCGCTCCTCGGGGTCTGCCGGTCCCTGCTGCTGCCGCTGCTGCCGCTGCTGCTGCTCGTCCAGCAGCGGCACCGCATGCTCCTGCTCTGCGTCCGGCCGCGGCCGCGGCGGCAGCGGCGGCTGGGGCTGCGGCTCGGCGGGGCGCGCCTGCAGCTGCTGCGGCGGCGGCGCTGCCGAGTCTGCCGCGTCGGCCCCCTCGCCGGCGCCTGCTGCCCCATTGCCCGCACTGACCGCATTGCTCAGGTAGATGCGACGCCTTTGCGCCCTCTGTTGGCCGCCGCAGGTGCGGGACGATCTCGCCCCCCGGGCAGCCAGCCCGCAGGGCGCAGCGAGCGGGTGCAGCATGCGCGCGGGTGAGCGGCAAACGCTGGGGACGTGCAATTCGAGGGGGTCCCGGGGGGCTTTGGGGAGGCGCCAGCCAAGAAGGGGTTTGACCAGCGGCGCGCCGAGCAGTCAGCTAGGGATGAGCGCCGCCCGCCTTCCCAAAGCCCCCCGGCTGGCGGCCGGTTTTGCGCGAGTTTGTTACAAATCACCGCATGCGCGCAAGCACGCCTGTCTCCAAGCGCACCAAGGGTCGCCGCGAGCCGATCGCCGCCGCCAACAGGAGCATCATCACCCGGCGAGCAAGCAGGGACTGAACACCCTCACCCCCCCCCAAGGCACCCCGCCCCTCACTCAAGGCAGCGGCAGGCCGGTGATGAGCCCCACGGCGGAGCCGAACAGGTTGGCCAGGTCGGCGGGCCCCGGCAGCAGCCCGCCGGGCCCCAGCGCCCCGCCCGCGGCGTTGCCGAGCGCGGTCAGGAGATCTGTCCTGCCGACCACCACGTCCTTGAACGCGGCCAGGGAGGCGCCCGCCACCTTGAGCGCGCCGATGCTGGGGCCCAGCAGCAGGCGCTTGCCTGAGGGGCTCAGGTCCTCGACGCCCTGGGTGGGGTGGCGGGTTGGGGGGGGGGGGTGGGGGTCGGGGGGGTTGGGTGGTGGGTGCTCGCTTGCTGGCTTTGCGCCGGCCGGCCGCATGCTTTCGGCCGCCGCCGCTGCATCCCTGCCACAAACGCGTTTCTGCACGAGCCACCCTTGCGCAACAGCCGGCCCCGCGCGCGTGCGCGCGCCTGCAGGAAGGCGACCAGCGCCTGCGTGTTGGCCACCAGCGCCTCCAGCGCCAGCGCGTCCGGCGCAAAGCCCCGGAACGGCGCCGTCGCCGTCTCCACGGCGGTGATGCCGCTGCCCACGGCCTTGCCCGCCTCGTTGAGGAGGGCGTTGTGGTAGGCGGCCACCTCCTTGGCCTTGGCCAGCAGCGGCGCGGTGGCGGCGGCGCCCACGATGTTGGCGCCGGCGGCGCCGGCCTGGGAGGCGGCGATGCCCAGGCCGTTGAGCGCCTGCGGGGGGGAGGGGGCGCGGGGGCGCGGGGGCGGGGGGGGCGCCGGCGGTGTGTCGGTGCGTGTTGGTGGGGGGTGAAGGGGTGGGTTGAGGCTCCCAGCCGAAGGAAGCCCAGGCGCAGCCCTGCCCGGCTGCCCGCGCGCGTCCGACTCCCGAACCCCCCCAAGGCCCCCCGCCCAAGGTCCATCCCAAGGCCGCTAGCTCCCCCACACCCCACTCCCCTCCTCCCCCCCACCTTGATGATGTTGAGGGCGATGGACTTGACGCTGCCCTGGATGGCCCCAAACGCCGGCAGCGAGCCGACGATGACGCCCGCGTTGGCCGCGATGGCGGCGGCGTCGGCGAGCGCGCCCGCGCCGCCGAGCGCCGCGTTTGCGAGGGCGCCGCCGATGGCAGGGGCGGCGCCGATGGCGTTGATGACCGCGCCGATGGGGAGGGGCGGCAGGATGGGGGGGATCGCGGTGCCGAGGTGCTGCGACTGCGCCGCGCAGGCGGACACCAGCAGGAGGCAGGCGACTGCCAGCGCGCGGCGGGCCATGGCGGCGGGGAGCGAGGGCTGCGGCGGGGGCGCTCCGCTGCTGGCAATGCCGAGTCTGGCGATGAGAGCTGTTCAGCTGCCGATGCGGGTCTGGACAGGCAGCAAGCAACGGCGGCGGGAGGCTGGGCGCGAAAGTGGATTGCGAAAGCAGCGTGGCGCGGGGTGCTTTTAGGGGGCGGCGGCGCGGACTGGCCGCGGCAAGGTGCCCAAGGTTGGACGCCCCGAGGCAGGGGGCGGCGGGGGGCCGCCGGCCGGCGTCTCTGCCGGCGACGTGTACGGAGGCCGCGAGTGTTGCATAACCCTCGCCGGCGCCGGCGCGCGGCTCCGCTCGCTGGGCCGGCTCGCTGCCACGCCGCCGCCGCCAGCGCCTGCCCACCTCCCGCCGCCCCGCGGAGACTAGGCCGCTGCGCCCCAGCGCTCGCCCTCTTTTTCCCGCGCCTTGTCATTGACCTCTGGAGCCTTTCGGTGCGCGTCCGTCGAAGCCCGGCCGCGGGGGGCGCTGGCGGTGATCGGTCGGAGTGGCAGCGCGCTGGCGGCAGGCGGGCTGGGCAGCGCCCGCCGCACCTCCCGCGCGGCGTTCTCAGCAACTCCCTTGCGCTTTCGCTCGCAGGCTGAGAAGGAGGCACAAAACTCGGCAAGATGGTGGCCGCCGCGTCCAGCAAGAAGCAGGTGGGCGCGCACTCCGCGCCACAACGCCGCCCGCGGCGCGGTTTGGGGAGCGGCTGTCGTCTGGGGGGCCGGGCGCGCCGAGCGGTGGAGCGCGCGGCACGGTAGCCCGCGCTGCGCCCGCGCGCGCCGCTGCGCCGCCGCCCGCCGCCGCGGCTGCTGAGCGCCGCCGCGCCCCCTCGCCCCCGCAGAAGAAGAGCCAGGAGAACATCAACAGCCGCCTGGCGCTGGTGATGAAGTCCGGCAAGTACACGCTGGGCTACAAGACCTGCCTCAAGACCATGCGCTCGGGCAAGGGTGAGCCACCAACCCTTTCGGGTTGTTCAAGGGGCCGGCCCGCGGGAGGGAGGCGCAGCGGTTGGCGCAGGGTAGCCAGCATGGAGGCGCAAGCGTCGGCGGGGAAGCAAGGCAGGCGGCGCTTGGGCTCAAGCGGCCGCTCAAGCAGCAGCCGCTCAAGCGGCCGTTCGCCGCACCACGCCCGCCCCGACACCGACAAGGCCCAACACCTCCTCCCCCAAACCCCCCAAAACCCCGCAGCCAAGCTGATCCTTGTGAGCAGCAACTGCCCCCCGGTGCGCAAGTCTGAGATCGAGTACTACGCCATGCTCTCCAAGACCGGCGTCCACCACTACTCCGGCAGTGAGTTTGCTTTCGGGGGGGGGGGCTTCTTGGGGGGCGGGGGAGGGGGCGCCTGGGACATCTTGAGGGGCCGCCACCAGGCCAGGGGTCCAAGAGTGGCGTTGCATCGGCAGCGAGCGGCTTTACAGCGGCGAACCCGCCCCCATCCAAACCTCGAAACCCACCCCAAAACCCCACCCTCAAACCCACCCTCAAACCCACCCCCACCCAATCCACCAGACAATGTGGACCTCGGCACCGCGTGCGGCAAGTACTTCCGCGTGTCTGTCCTGGCCATCACCGACCCCGGTGACAGCGACATCATCAAGACCACCGAGTGATCTGGTGGCCTGATCTCGCGGCAGGAGTGTGATCTGGTGGCCGGAGCGCGCCCACGCCGGGCCGCTTGCGGGCCGGCAGGCCCTGCGAAAGGCTCGTGGCGTGCGGTGGTGGCGCCTGCTTGGCTGGCTGCCCTTCAGCTGGCCTGGTGTCACGGCGTGCGTATGTAACCAGGTCTTGAAAACTGGCCCATTTTGGAATACGAATTGGGGCTAGCTCGCACAGACTGCGCGTCACCGGGTTACTGCACTGGGAACTGAGGAAGGAGGACAGATCCAATCCATAAATAAGCTGCACTCGCACAACGCACACAAGCATCAAGCCTGCAACGGGCGGCCCGCGGGGCAAGCAAGCGCGGGCCGGCGGTTTGGCCCGCGGGCCGCCCAGGGGCTGAACGCGCTGCACAGGGGCGCGGCGCGGCAAATCGGATGAAACGGCTGGGGGTCTCGCGCGAGCAATGTGTCCAATGGCCGCTCAGAACGTGCGCACCGCCACCAAAAACTGCACCTCCTCTCCGGCCGTCGGCGGCGCCTGGGCGGCCGCCGCCGCGGCGTCCGCCGCCGCCTCCGCCGCCGCCGCCGCCGCCGCGGCCCCGCCGCGCCCCGCGGCGGCCCCGCCGCGCCCCGCGGCGGCGGCGGCGGCCTCGGCGGCTGCTGCCGCGGCGCGGGCCAGGTAGGAGCTGCGGTCGGGGCTCCACCCGTAGGCCGCGGCGGTCGCGCTCCAGGACTGGCGCTGCACCACCGTCCAGCCGGCGTCTCCCATAAAGCGCTCGACCTGCGGTTGAGTGTTTGTGGTGGAGTCAGGTTTGAGGCTCGGGGTTCAGGGGGTTCCGCGGCTCAAAACTGGCTCAAACCCCGGGCGGGGGAGCGCGTCGCACGCGGCGGACAGCTCGCATAGGCGAGTGCGAGCTGTCCGCCCTCTCGAGCAGCAGAGCGAGCGTGCGCCGCCGCCCCCGCCGTTGGCGCGCACGTTGTCGGGGCAGCCCCATTGGAAGTATTCAGTGAGGCTGCTGCCATTGGGGACGTCCGGCACCGCGGGGGCCGCCGCCGCGGGGTCGGCGGCCGCAACCGCGGCCGCCGCGGGGGCCGCCGCTCCGTTGGCCGCGGCGGCCGGCTTCCGCTTGCCCTTCTTGGGCGGCAGCCGAGGCCCACCGGCAGGCGCAGCCGCCCCCGCAGCAGCCGCCGGGCCGGCCGGGGCCGCCTCTGCAGCCTCCCCAGCAGGCGCCGCGGCCGCCGGCGCGGCGTGCCTGCCGGCCGGCGAATCGGCCGCGCGGCGCTCGGCCACGCGGCGGCGCAGCGACTTGAGGCCCGTCTCTGTCAGCAGGTTTGTGATCAGCACGCTGCCGGGCGCGGACGCCGCCGCCGCTTCCTGTTTTAGGGTTTGGGGGGCAGGCAGCACTTTCAGTGCCAGGGGATCTGCAGCGCAGGCTCCAGTCTGCGGCCGTAGGGCAACAAGCGCCGGCAGCCACAACGCAGCACGGCGCAGGCTGGCGCACCTTGAGCATGGCCGCCACCGTTGAGGGTGCGAGGTAGTACAGCAGCCCCTCGGCCACCCAGCAGGTCGGCTGCAGCGGGAGAGGCGAGGGCGTCGATCAGATAGAGAGGCGGCGCGCCGACGAGCCGTGCTGGCGCGCGCATGCGCGCGCGCGACCCCTCCGCTGCACACGCCCGGCGCGCACCGCCCCAAACGTGCATGCGCGCTCGCACAACCAAAGGCGCGGGAGCGCATGCGGAACCGCATTCATACATGCATGCATGCATGCATGCACGAACCTGCAGCAGGTCCAGTCCCTGCAGCTCCAGCTGGGACGTCCAGCCAACAAGCTGCAGCAAGTTTGGGCGGGGGGAGGGCAGAGGGGACAGTTTGAGCGCGCAGCTGCAGCGCCGACAGCGGCGGGGCACCCGTGTGGCCTGCCGACGGGCGGGGCCGCCCAGCACCCGAGGGTGCCGCGCCCGACCAAAACAGTCCGGGCGCGTCTAAACACCACGCAGCCTCGTCTGCTTTCGCCGCGTGCGCGTCCCATGCAGGCGGCGCACCTGCAGGTCGCATGCGGCATTGTTCCAGGCCGCGGCTGTGAGGTTGAAGGTGTGGGGCATGTAGTCCGTGATCTGAGCGGGGGGGGGGGGGGGGGGGGGGGGGGGGGGGGGGGGGGGGGGGGGGGGGGGGGGGGGGGGGGGGGGGGGGGGGGGGGGGGGGGGGGGCAGGGTCAGAAGGCAAGCGGCAGGGGGTGGTGTTGGGATTGGATGGGACGGTCCAGGGGAAACCCAGGACCGCCGCCGCCGCCATCGCCGCCGCCGCCGTCGCCGCCGTCGCCGCCGCGGTCGCGGGCCCACCTGCTGCCCCGTCTGCGAGCGGCCGCGCAGCTGCACGCCTGAGCGCGCCAGCGTGGCGATCTTGGCGGCCAGCACGTCGGGGCGGTCCACCTCGAACCAGTCGACGTTGGGGGGCAGGGGCAGCCGCCAGGGGCGCGTGTCCATGCCTGGGGTTGAGGGTCGGAGGGTTCAAGGGGATTGCAATAAGAAACGGGGGCTTCCGGTGTCCATGCCGGGGGCCGGCGGCGGGACAGGCAGGGGTGCGGTGCCCAGGGGTTGTGTGCTGGGAGTGGTTGGCGACGCGCGTGCGCCGCCACAGCGGTGGCCCCGGCGCCCGCGCCCGCGCCCGCGCGCCCCGCACCTGCGCCGAGCATCACCACCTGCCGGCAAGGCCCGTGGCCGGCGTCGGCCAGCGCGTCCACCGTCCCGACCGTGGGGCCGAGCGCGTCTGGGTGGGCCATGCCCGCGCCCCACGTAGCGGCGAGCACGGCGTCGTCGAAAAAGCGCGTCCGCATGACGAGCCGCGGCACCGCCCGCGCCGGCGGCGCGAACGCCGCGACCGCCGCCGCGGCCGCGGGGGGCGGCCGCAGCGCCGACAGGCCGCCCGCCGCGCCGCCGCCGCCGCCTCCGCCCTCGCCGCCGCCGCCGCCCTCGCGCGCGCCCCAGCCCGGCGGCGCGGCGGCCGCGGTTGTGAGGGAGCGGGGCATCAGCATGATGTTGCGGGGCCTCAGGTCGTAGCGATCCAGCGCTCGACGGCCGGCGAGGAGGCCCGCCAAAGGGTCGTACACAAATCGGTCCTCGCGCTCCGATTCGGCGGCGCGGGCAGCTGCGTTCGGCGCGCGCACGCATGGTGGGTGTGCGCACGCATGGGCGCGTGTGAGTACAAAAAGTGCGGCGCGTTCGTACGAGCGCACGGCCGGGCATGGTAGCTGAGAGCGGCGCTGCATGATGCGCGCTTGCACACAGCATACGCGCCGCGCGCGGCTGCAAAGCCAGCTCGCATGCGCCGCGGCCGCTGCCCTGGCCGCCGCACCTGCGATCAGGCAGGCCGAGAAGGAGACGGGGCCGTCGAGGCCGTCGTATGCGTCGTGGCGCTGCTTGATCTTGGCTTTTGCGAGGCGGGCGCCCTTTGCCAGCCAGTAGCCCGAGTAAAACAGGAACCACGCGCGCCGCGACAGGCCGAGGCCCGCGACGCGGAACGGCAGGCGCAGCACGCGCCCGGAGAGGCGCAGCACCGCGAGGGGCGCGCGCAGCAGCAGCATCGGCTGCATCGCGCCGGCGGGCGCGGCGCGCGGCGCACGGCGCGCGTGCTGCGGGGTGCGCCTGTGCTCCTGCGCGAACGCGCGGCTCCTGAAGCGCGGTCGAGCTTACAACTCAAGCTCTCAGAACGCAGACGGTGGCCTCGTGAGCGCCGCTGGCGCGAGAAGGCGCGGGTCTGGGGCTGCGCTGCCAAACCAACGCTCCTTTGGCGCGTTTAGGAGGCCAATTGAATTGAGAAACGAAGCTGCGAAACGATCGAGCGATCTTCACTGGACCCGCGCGTGGGAGGGTGCCCCCGCCACTGCTCCCGGCTGCGGCGGCGCGCGGCCGGCGCCGCGCTCTGGCCGCGCCCACCCAAGCCACAGTCTGAGAGCGTCCCAGCAGGCCAGCAGTCACCTTGCGTATTACAGGACTAATCCGCGCGGCCAGGAGGGCTGGCCAAAGGGTGTAGTAAGCTTGCCTCGGCCTTGCCGAGGCGGGCGAGGTGGGCCACCGGCGGGTGCTTGTGAACCCCCGCAAGCGCCTCACAAAGGCAGCCGGCGCCCTATCGGTGTGTGTCCCCACCACCGATGCGGGGCGCGCCGCTGCCCCCGCGAGTGCGCGGCAGGGCCGCCGCAGCGACTGCGCAAAAGCGCCAACCCATGAGTCAGGGGGGGGATTTGGGGAGTGCGGCAGTGTGCCAGTCGGGGGGGTTCGTGCACAAAGGCGCTGGACAGTTCAGTGCTGCCTTGATACTCGAGTGGCAAGTGCAGCAGGCAGGCTCTGTTCAGCGCTGAGCTTTGGTTTTCAGCAAATCCTAGTGGAGCGATCGGGGCGGGCGCGGATGCGCCGCGGCGGTGAGTCGTGTGTGCGTCCGTTCGCAAAGCGGGCGGAGCTAGATAGAGGGGGCCCGGCGGGCAGAAATATCAAACGGAATAACCCACGCCGCTCGCAAGCGAACGTAAACGCGCCGGCTGTTTGAACTGAAGTTCCCCGCTGCCAAATCCAAGGCAGTGCATGCCGCAGATAGATGCCGCCCCTGCCTGAACGGCAGGGTTTGGGCACGTTGGTGCTAGCCGCCGGGGCCGCTATAGCCCCTCGACGGCAACTGATGAATAGCCTTTGCCAACAAGTTGGCCCAGTTCTTCCGCCGCGGCGCGCCGTCAGGCGGCCGCGGCGCCGAATGCAGGGAAGCGCTTTGGCCTGAGCCCCGCCCTGCGCACGTTTGACCTTGGCGGCCGGCGCGGCGCGGCGCGGCGCGGCGCGGTGCGGGGGCGGGGCTTCATGGTTCAGGGCGCTTCGGGACCCGTCGCGTGCGACGCGCTTGCGGGGTACGAAGCGAGGTGCGTGCGTCGAGGGTCGGGCGCGCTGAGGGCGCCACACGCCCTGCTACGACCCAAGGTCTTGGTGGCTAAAGTGAGCTGCCCTACCAAATGGCAGGGTTTAGTAACCCCGAAGGGAACGGCCCGCTGGGGTTGGATGCCGCACAGCAGGTGCCGTGGCAGCCAGGCCCCTATGCCACAGTGAGGACTCAGGAAGGGGGGGGGCAGCTGTCACGCGTGCCTCAAGGCGTAGCTTAGTGCGCCATGCGCTGTCCGCAAGAGCTTCACGTGCAAGACAGTCAAGCTGTGCATTCGATCGCTGCTTGAAGGGCAGTTGAATAATACCGGCCGCACAGGGCCGTCAGTTCTGATAATAGTAGACCGATGGCCGAATCAATTTAGTAGTGGCCGCCAGGCGCCTTGGCGCTTTGTGGGCTGGTCGGGTCAAATGGAGCGCTGGCGCTCCACTGCCTCGAAGATGGCCGTCATCAGAGGCATCCTATGGGACGGGGAGGGGAAAGCGGAGGGGCGGGTGGAAGGTTTGGCCGTCTGAACAATCCGCCCCAACGCAACGACGAGCGGCCGCGGCGCGGCGCGCAACGGCTGGCTTCCAAAAGCGTGCTGCGCAACGCGCGCCCCGCAGCCAAGCCGTCGCGTGGCGCGCGCCCGCCGGCAGCGGCGGGGCGACAACGCGGACGGGCGCCGGCCTCTGAACCCCAGCGCCGCCGCGGGGCCTCACCTCGGCCAGCAAGCTATCCAGCTGGCAGCCACCTGCTCTGGGCGGGTTACGCCAAAAAGCGTCACCGCCAGCACCGCCACGGCGGCTGCCTGCGGGCGGGGAGGCGCGGCGCGGTGGGCGCGGGGGGGCTTGGGACGGCGGTGGCCCGCATCAGGTGCCGCAAGGTGCCGCCGCCGAGCTGCCGAGCTGCCAAGCTGAGCGCCTTTGAACCCAAAACAGAGGCCAGCCAAATCCCGGGGCGCGCCCGGCGGCGCGGCGCAGCCGGCCGCAACCGGGGGCTTGCAAATCGCGCGGCCGGGCGCACCAGGTACGCCGCGTTGACGCGCGCCAGGCCGGATGCCACGGCCTCCTGCAGCTCCAGGTCCTGGGGGGACGCCAGCGCGGCCTCGGCCAGCTGCTGGCGCTCGCGGCTGAAGCTCTGAGGGCGGCGGCGGCGGCGGCGGCGGTGGCGGGCGTGCGCCGGAGAGGGGTCGGGGTTCGACGGCCGCGGCCTTGCTTGCGCTTACGCGTGCGTGCGTGCCCGTGTGCGCGTGCGTGCACGTTGACAGGGTGAGAGTTGGCTTGCGAACGCGAGGCCGTGAACTTTAAATTCCACCTCTATGAGTGCTCACATTAGGCTGTCAAGAAGGGTGAGCTTGACAATGCTAAAGCAACCCAAAAGCCGCGACGTTTGGGTTGTGGGTTTTCGGGGCCGCAACCCTCGAATCCCCACCTGAAAACCCCACCCGAAAACCTCAAACCCCACCTGGGTGGTCGTCTTCCACCAGCGGTTGAGCAGGCAGAACAGCGCCGCCTGCTCCCTGTCCAGCCCCAGGCACGCCGCCACGCGGTCCCAAACAGACTGGGGCGCCTCGCAGGGCAGGCCCGTCTCCATGTTGAGCACGATGACCTAGGGTTTTGGGAATTGGGGGATTTTGGCGGGGTTTCGGAGATTTGGGGGGTTTTAGGGGGGTCTGAGGGTTTGAGGGGGGTTTGGGGGCTTTGGGGGGCTGCGGGGGGCGTTGATGGGGTTTACAACCTGAGGTTTGGGGTGGTTTTCAGAGGCTTTAGAACACAAGCTGCATCCCATTGAACTGCCCCCGCGGCCCATGCAGTTTGACCAGACTGCCGGGCCCCCACCTCAAGGGCGTAGTTGCCGTAGAGGAACAGCACGCCAAAGCCCACCGCCATTTCGTAAACAATCTGCGCCGGTTTGGAGGGGCGGCGGCGGTTTTGGGGTCCGGACCGCGCGGGCTTGGCGGTTGTGCGAGCGCCGCCGAAGCGTCCGCCCGATGGGCGCGGTTGGGCAAGGCGGAGCAACGGCTCCGGGCTGTGGCGAACGTTTGACAGGAGAAGCAAAAAACACACAGGCGCCCCCTGGACCCGCGCAACCCAAAGCGATCTGGAGAGGCGCCTGCCCACCTTCTCCAGGCGCTCCCTGGACACCCCCCCGCTGCGGTACTGGTGGGCCTGCAGCGCCAGATGCATCACCCGCGCGCGCCACCAGGCAACAAAGTCGGCCTTGGTTTTGACCAGCTCGCGGCCGCTGACAATCCTTTGTTTGGGGCGGCGGCGGGGGCGGGGGCGGGGGCGGGGCGGGGCGCGCGCTTGTGTTGGCGAGGGGGGTGGCGGCGTAGCGAGGCGGGCGGTGGGGTGGGGTTGGCGGCAGCAACGCGGGCGTGGAGGGAGGGTGTGAGCCAAAGGGGGGGTGGTCTGGCCACCCAACAGCAAGCCCCTGAGCTGCTCTGAGCTGAACAGCCTTTTCAAGCTCACTCCTGCAGGAAAAGGCAGACGCTCGGCTGGAACAGCAGCCCGGGCATCCCGCCGCCGCCAACGACGCGGCGGCCGCTGCCGCTGCTGCTGCCGCCGCCGCCGCCGCTGCCGCCGCCGCCGCGGGCGCTGCCGGCCGGCTGCGCGTGGCTCGAGCTGGCCGTGGCGCTGCCCTCGCACTCGCCCGGCCCGCTGCGGCGAACCGACTGCTGCTCTTGCGAGCGGGGGGGGCGTGCGTTGGAGCCGGCGCGTGAGCTGGCCTGCAGTGCTTCCACCAGCAGGGACAGCTCAGCCTCCAAAGCATCGAGCGCCTGCTGCGCCGCCGCCGGCGCGCCGGCCGCGCCGGCCGCGCTGTTGCCGGCCGCGCCGGCGGCGGCGAGGAGCTGCGTGATGGCCTCGTTGGCCCGGGCGAGGGCGCTGAGCATCAGCAGCTGCGCCTGCGGTGATGAGTGCGGGGGGGGGGAGGGGCGGTGCGCGTCCCGGCAGCGGGTTTGTCGGTGCGTTGCAGGTGTGGAACGGCACCAACTGCGCGTTGGGTTGAAGACGGCCGCACCGTGCCACGCAGGCGGGAGGCAAAGACAGTGCGGGCTGCCTTTGCGCCCGCCGAGTGATGCCGGCCGATTGTCAACAACGGCCGCCCCGTGCGATCGAGCCCGCCGCTGCCGCAGCAGTCGCACGCGCGCGCGCGCGTGCCCCGCAGCCAGCAGCCCTCACCCCTCCCCCCGATCGCCCACCTTGGCGCGCGCATTGCGTGCCGTCTCCTCCAACAGCTGCTGCTGCCGAGACCGCAGCTCGCGTTCCAGGCGAGCTGCGTGCGGCGGCGCGTGCGGGGCAGGGTTCGCGTGGCGGGGCGGCGGCTGCTGACAGGGGTGCGCGGCGCGGCGGCGGCTGCGGCAGGACAACGGCTGCACAACAGAGCGCGCTTGTACGACCAGTCCGCGCACGCTCACCGACAACTTCGTCCAGACGGGGGCGTCCCAGGCCCCCGCTGGCCGTCGACATCGGTGCACCTCGGGTCGATGGGAGATCCTGAACCCGCGGGGGGCCGGTGAAATCAAGTCTTTTATCCACGGGCATGCATTTTGGAGCGGTCTCCGTCACCAGTCACCCGGGGGAGAGTACACGTACTGGCGTGGGCGGCGTGGGCCGCCGTCGCGGCCGCCAACTTCTGCAGATCTCCCCCCCTCCCTGCTGTGCAATACGGTACCCACGTTTCAGGACTGGACAGTCACAGATTTGCAAGCAGTATGCGCCGCGGCGGTGCGCACAAAACCGGGCTCTCGGCGTCGCAGACAGCAGTGTTGCGCGGTACAGCGTGCTGCATGGCTGGCGTGTCTAACTGGAACCGCAATCGGGCCGTCGGCGCACCTCTAAAGCTGCAATACATCCGCTGACGCCCGCGGCGCCTTATTCGGGCCGCTCCGGCACCCGGGCCGCCGGCGCGGGCAGGGGCCCGCCGCCAGTGCTGCCCCCGCCGCCCCTGCCTCCGCCTCCGCCGCCGCCGCCGCCGCCGCCGCCGCTGCCTCCGCCGCTGCCGCTGCCTCCGCCACCAGACACCAGGTAACCGAGCCCCATTTGGCGCAGCGCCGCCTGCACCGCGGCGCCCGCGGCGGTGGCGTCGTCCGCTTCGTCCGCCAGCCGCGTGAGGGGGCCCACAGCGTGCTGCGGGGGGTTGCAATGGCAGGGGTTTGATTGTTTGAGCCTGGGGAGCGAGTGCGCTTTTGTTGGTGCCAGTGGATCGGAGCTGTGGGTTGGGGCTGCAATGTCACCCTTTGCGTGTCAATCGGATCCCCGCCGCCCGCCGCCCGCCGCCAACAACGCACACGGCACGGCATGCCACCCCGTTCCACCGCGCGCGCGGCCGGCCCACCCTGTGGAACAGCGCCTTTTTGACGTCGGCGTCAAAAGCCAGCACAGTGATCAGGCTGCACGCGTGCACCTTGGCGCGCAGCACCAGCGCCGCCGCGCCGGCCGCGCAGCCGCCGCCGCCGCCGCCGCAGCCGCCGGGCGGCAGGCCGAGCACGGAGACCACCGCGTCGATGACGCCGCCGTTGGCGAGCGCGCCGCGCTGCCCGAGGCTCAGGTCGTCGAGCGCGCCCGTCGCCTCGGAAACCAGCGGCAGCGGCGCGCCGCCGTGTGCCGCGGCGGCGACGGCCGCGAGGGCAGGGAGGGCGTCCAGCTCGAGCAGGCCCGAGGCAAAGGCAGGGTGCGACGCGGCCAGCGCGCGCGCGAGCCGCAGCGCCGCGACCGCGCGGCGCGCGTCCGCCTCGGCCGCGGCCGCGGAGGGGCCCCGCCGGCACGGCCACGCGAGCGCGCCCGCCGGCGCCGCGGGCGCGCCGCACGCGCAGGGCGCCGCGGCGCCGGGTGGGGATGCCGCGCGGGGCAGGCACGCGACGCAGCACGGAATCACTTGCCGCGCGCCGTCGGGGTCGGACGCGAGCAGCGAGGAAGCCGCCGCGGCATCGAGCACGCCGGCATCGAGCAACGCCTCGACCAGCTCAACAGCATCGCGCGTGCCGGGCTCTTCTGGCTGCTCGCCGCCGTCGCCGCCGCCGTCGGGCTGCTCCCACGCCCTGCCGCGCATGGCGCGCGCGACGGCCGGCAGCGCCGGCACGCACACCGCGCAGACGGCGGGGTCGCGCGCCGCCGTAAGCGCGCGCAGCGTCCGCAGCGCGGCGCGCGGGATCGCGGGGCGGCGGGCGAAGCTCAGCAGCCGCAGCGCCGCGCCGACGAGCGACGACACCGATGGCTCGGCGCCTGCGCTACCGCCGCCGCCGCTGACAGTGCTGCTGCTCGTGCTTGCAGCACTGCCGCCGCCGCCCCCGCTGCTGGGATCGCCGCCGCCGACGACGCTGCCGCCGTCGCCGCCGCAGCCGCGTTCTGCGCGCGCCGCGACGAGCTCCAGCAGTGCGAGCGCCGCGCGCGCGGCCGTCTCGGACTCCGGACTGCCGACGTCCTGGACCTCGGCGACCACGCTGCCGACGATCTCCCGAAGACCCTCCGCCTCCGCCGCCGCGAGCGCGCCCTCGTCGGCGGAGGCGAGCGTCAGCAGCAGCTGCAGCGCCGGCACCGCGGTGCCCTGCTCCGCCGCCAGCGCCGCGAGCACGCGCGCCGCGGGGGGCGGCGGCGAGGGCTCCGGCGCGGGCGGCGGCGGCGGGGCGGGGGGCGGCGGCGGCGCGGCGGCCGGGCTGGGGCCGAGGTTGACTGCCTGGGCCAGCCGCCGGGGCCACGACATCGTGCGCGAGAGCCTGCTCGGCTCCCGCTCGGCCGCGACCGCGGGCGCCACCGGCGGCTGCACGCGCGGGCTCGAGCCCGCGAGGGGCCTCGGGCTTGCGCCCGGCTTGGGGCTGGCGCCGGCTGGGCTGCCGCGCCTGCCGCCGCGGCCGCGCTGGTCGCGCGCGAGCGCGTCCCGGTGCAGCGCCGCCGCGGCCGCGCTGCCGCCGCGCGGCGCCGAGGCAAAGTGCGACAGGAAGCCGCCGTCGTCGCTGCTGGCGCTGCTGAGGGCGCTGCTGCTGCTGCTGTGGGGGGAGCCGCCGGGGCTCTCAGGCGCGTCGGCCGGCGCCGGCGCAGACGGCGGGCGCGTGCGCAGCGGGGGCAGCGCCCCGCGCGGCGTGCCGGGCGGCTCCGATGCAGCCGAGGCGGGCGCCGACGGGCCCAGCTCGGCCTGTGCCTCTGGCGCGGCAGCCCAAGCGCCCCCAACGGCCGCCGCCGCCGCGGTGGGGGAGTCCAACCGCAGCCGCTGCAGCGCGCAGCTCGCCTCGGCGGCGGCTTGCTCCCGGTGCAGGGCCAGGAGCTGCGCCGCGCCCTCCGCGTGCCCGCAGACGTGCGCAAGCGCCCACAGCGCCGCCAGCGTTTGCTCGCGGGTCGGCGCATCCCAGGGGGTGTCGCCGCCGCCGCCACCGCCGTCGGCGCCGGGGCCCTGAGCCGCCGCCGCGGCCGGGGCCGCGGCCTCGCCCCCTCCCGGGACAGCTGCTGCCTCGCCCTTTGCGCCGGCTCGCGCCGGCTCCTGCAGGCGGCGGAGGGCGTCCACGAGGGGCCGCCCGCCGGGCAGCCAGCACCACAGGTCGCGCACCCAGCCCTGCGCCGCGAGCAGCGCCGCGAGCTGCCCTGCGCGGCGCGCGTCGTGCTCGTGCCCGGCATGGCTGCGCCCATCGGCCGCCGCAACGCTGCCGCCGCTGCTGTCACCGCCGCCGCTGCCGCTGCCGCTGTCGCCACCGCCGCTGTTGCCGCCGCCGCTGCCGCCGCAATGCACCGCCAGGGCGCACACGAGCGATAGCGCCTGGTCGCGCACGCTGGCCGGCCAGCCCGGCGCCGCCAGCAGCGCGTGCAGGCGCGCCAGCAGGCTTGGCAGCGCGGGCTCAAGCGACGAGGCAGCGGACCCCTCTGCGGCGTCCGCGCAGATGCCAGGACCGGAGCGGTTGGCCGACGCAAGCTCATCCGCAATGGCGGCTGGTGGGGGGTGGTGCGCCAGCAGCTCGCGCGCGGGCGCGAGCAGCGACAGCAGCTGGAGCGCTGCCCGCAGCAGCAGCGGGCTGACCGTCGCCCCTCCCGCCGCGCTGGCGCTCCCGCAGTCCGGAAGCAGGGCCGTGAGCACGGCGGCGGCGCCCTCCGAAAGCAGCCGCCGCCGCAGCGCCGCCGCCGCGTCGGCGCCGCCGAGCTGCAGCGCGCGCGCCAGCACGCGGCAGGCCGCCTCGGCGCCGCCGTCTCCGTCGCTGGCCGCGCCGGCGGCGACGCGGAGCAGGAGCGCCCGGACGAGCGGCGGCCGGCACGCGGCGGCCAGCAGCTCCGGCGGCGCGGGGCTGCCGTCGTCGCCGCGGCGTGTGGCGCGAGCGAGGAGCGCGCAGGCCACGGAGGGCTCCAGGGCCGACGCCTGCGTTGTTTGGGAGGGGGAGAGCGGCAGCGGCGCTCATTGGTTCAGCGCCCTTCTTGTACTGTGCAGGCCGCTCATTGATAATCGATAATTGCGATTGACAACAACAATGAGGGGCAAACACATATGAGCGGCCACGACCACCCACGCTGAAGGCATCCGCCAGAGCGTCGAAGGTCCGGTGGTACAGCAGCGCGCGCCGCCCCTCTGGCAGGGCCGCCAGCTCGCCGAGCGCCTCTGCGGCGCGGCGCGCGCACTCCGGCGCGCGCAGCAGCAGCGAGCTGTTCAGCGCGGGCACGAGGCCGGGGCTGCCCAGGGCCTCTCGGCAGAGCTCCGCCCCGCCGTCGCGCAGCAGCGGCAGCAGCGCGCACAGCGCCGCGCCGGCCGCGGCGGCCTCCGCAGCGGCCGGGGCGCGGGCCTTGCCGTCCCCGGCGCTCCCGCCGCTGGCGCCGCCGCCGCCGCCGCCGCCGCCGCCGCCGCCGCCGCCGCCGCCGGCGTCGTCGCAATCGGCGGCGGCCGCCAGCACGCCCGCGAGGCGCGGGAACCCGCCCGCCTGCGCAAACGCCGCGCGGTTGCCCGGCGCGCGCGCGAGCGCCGCGAGCACGCCCGCGGCGGCGGCGGCCTGCTCCGGCCGCCGCGCGTCCAGCAGCCGCGCCGCGGGGGCCGCCACGCGCGCGCCGATGCTGTCGAGCTCGTCCGCGTCGTCGGCCAGGCCGGAAACGAGGCCCAGCGTCGCGCGCAGCGCGGCGAGGGGGGAGGCGCTGCCGTCCATGTCATCGGCCAGCAGCGCGGCGACCTGCAGCCGCCCGCCCGCGGCGCGCGCGACCTCGGACGACCAGTCCGGCGCCGCCGAGGCGAGCAGCCACAGCGCGCGCGCCGCCGCGGCGCGCGCGTCGGGCGCGGCGGCGGAGCGCGCGGCGCGGCGGAGGGCCTCGACCAGGGGCGCCGGGCAGAGCAGCAGGCCGGCGGCGGGGTCTGCCGCGACCGCGCTCAGCGCCTCGCCGGCGCGCAGCCTGAGCGGCAGCGGCGTCGACGGCGCCACCAGCAGCGCGAGCAGCGCGTCCGACACGCCGCGCACGCCGGCCTGCAGCAGCGCCTCGCCGAAGCGCGGCGAGGCGGCGGCGTCGAGCAGCGCGGCGACGTGCGGGCCGCGCGCCGCGAGGGGCAGCGCCGGGTCCGTCAGGCCCGCCGCGGCGGCGAGCACGGCCTCCTCGGCGCCGCCGTCGTCGCCGCAGCCGCCTTCGTCTTCGCCGCCGCAGGCCGCGGCCGCGCCCGCGGCTGCGCGGCGGCCGCGCGCTGCGGGCCATGCCGCGGAAGCGGCGCCGTCGGCCGGCGCTGCCCCGCCGCGGCCCTCCTGCCACGGCGCGGCGACGCCCATATTTGGGGGGCGGGAGGCTCAGGCCGCCCCAGCGGGGGAGCCGCCCTTCGCCATCCCCTGGCCAAGGCTGATTATTCCCTGATGAGGCCGCAACGAGCCCGCAACCGCCGGCGCTCAGCTGATACGGGCAGATCAAGGGCGCAATTGCGATGTACGAGCGCGGGGGAAGCGCGGGGACCGACCCTGGCCGATTGATCACCACTCATCACACACCGCGGTGCCTCTGCGCGCGCGGTTGCCCCCGGTCGCCCGCGGAACCGCCCAATTGCCCGCGTGCATTCGTCCCGACCTCCCTGCGTTGCGTGCGGGACCGCTGGTCGTTGTTGCCCGGCCAGCTGGCGAGGTGCAGTGCTCAGCGGCGTGGCCTCTCGTGCAGTCCGGCATCGCACGCCCAGTAGAGCTCTGAGGGAGGGAGTCTCGGTGACCGCCGCTCCCGCGGCACCCGCTCGGGCGTCATGGGGGTCGCAGCAGCCGAGGGCGCGCCCCCGCCCCCGCCCCACCCTCGCGCGGCGTGGTACATCAACGTACTTTGCACCTGGACGTGAGCCCATGCCTGCGTAATTCCGAGCGCGGTGCCGGGGCCTGCCGTGCGGGCTTGGGCCCGCGGAGACCGGCAGCGCCGCGCGCGCGCTCTCGCGGCGCGCGGCCGCCCAGACACGAAACGCCGCGGCGGGCCCGAAACGCAAACCCCCCGCGCGGCGCCCCGCCCGCAGCCTGTCGCTGCTGGCCTTCACTGGCCGCATTCGGGACCTGTTCTGGACGCGGCCAAAGACGCGCAAGGTGCGCGGCGCCCGGTTTGCGCCAATGACAACCGCGCCCGTGCCGCACCCCGCCAGGGGCATGCAGACGCGCGGCCCGCGCGGCGCGGCGTATGCGCGGCTCCGCAGCAGCAGAGCAGGCCGCCCACGGCTGCCGTCGCGCGCCGCGCCGCGCGGCTGCCCAGCTGGGCAGCCGCGTCATCACCTGCCATTCCCCCGCGGCGGCGCGCCACAGGTGTCGCGGGCCCACCCGCCTCCCCGCCCACCTTGCACGACAACCCCCCTCCCCGCCCGCCGCCCCAGGGTTTTGCTGAGATCTCTGATCCCCACCAGGACTTTTACAACCGACGCCTCTATGGCCGCATTCACGTGAGCGGGGGGGGGGGAGGCTGGGCGGCGCGCGGGATGCGGGGCGGCGGAGCGGCGGAGCGGCGGCGGCGCACAGCGGGGCCGCAGTCCGGCAGACCGGCCGCCGGGGCCGGCCGCCGCGGCGAGCGCCGCAGCAGCGGGGTCTGCACCAGCAGCACTGAGCAGGGGCTCGCCGCGGCTCGGCCGGCCTGAAGGCCGGATCCGTTCTGACCGCCGCCGCCGCTGCCTGCGCTCCCCCCCTCCCCCCCACCCCCAGGACTGCTGGAACCGCCCCATTGCCAGCGCCCCCGGCGCGTGGATTGACGTTATGGAGCGGGAGGACATTGCGGGCAGCTACAAATCGTGAGCGGCGGCCTGCAGGGCCGTG
Source organism: Raphidocelis subcapitata (assembly GCA_003203535.1). Classification (NCBI taxonomy): domain Eukaryota; kingdom Viridiplantae; phylum Chlorophyta; class Chlorophyceae; order Sphaeropleales; family Selenastraceae; genus Raphidocelis; species Raphidocelis subcapitata. Next base: position 147,897 of record BDRX01000100.1, on the reverse strand, counting down.
GAATGTCGCGGCTGCGTTGGCTCCCCATCTGCACGCATCCGCTGTGGTTGGCGGCTGACGCGCACGCGCGCGACGCGCTCCCATGCGCAGCGCCGCCCGCGAAATGGCGGCGCAGAGAGCACCCCGGGCGGCCCCAAAGCCCGCCAGACCCCTAGGCACGCACTGCTCCCTGCTCACGGCCCCCTGCCCCCTCGCCCGCCCCGCTCCCGCCCCCCCTCAGCACGCGCAAGCTCGCGTTCACCGGCCGCCGCCAGCGCTGCCTAAACCTCGGCAGCTATAACTACCTCGGCTTTGCCGCCGCGGATGAGTACTGCACGCCGCGCGTGCTTTCTACGATGGAGGCTTGGGGCATCTCCACATGCAGCAGCCGCGCGGAGGGCGGCACCACGCCGCTGCACGCCGAGCTGGAAGGCCTGGTGGCGGAGTTTTTGGGGACTGAGGACGCCATCACGTACGGCATGGGCTTTGCCACCAACAGCGCCAGCATCCCCGCGCTCTGCGGTGCGAGGGGGGGTGGGGGCTGGGGCGGGGCTTGGGGGTGGGGTGGGGGCCAGCGGTTGGGGGACGGCCGCCGCTTGCCGCCGCGCGTTCGCACGTGCACGCGATTGCGGAGGCCGCCCGCGCTCCCACGCGCCGCCGCCGAAGCCCCGACGCTCACCGCGCCGCCGCCGCCGCTCCGCTCCGCGCCGCGCCGCGCCGCGCAGGCCCGGGCACCCTGGTCCTGAGCGACGCCCTGAACCACACCTCGATCGTGGCCGGCGTGAAGGCCAGCGGCGCGTCCGTCAAGGTGTTCCGCCACAACAACGTGCGCCACCTGGAGAGCCTGCTGCGGTTCCACATCGCGGAGGGGCAGCCGCGCACGCACCGGCCCTGGAAGAAGGTGCGGCTGCGCGCGTGGGGGTGCATGCGTGCGGCGCGCGGCGCGGCGGGGGCGCTGCTGACGGCCTCAGCGGGGGCTTGCCTCCTTGCCAGTCGTTGCGCGCGCGGAGCAGCCGCCGTGGCGGCAGCGCACCTGTAAAAACGCACACGACAGCCTGGCCCACTCCTCCCCCCCACCCCCCCCCCCCCCCCCCCCCCCCCCCCCCCCCCCCCCCACCACCTCCCCCAACCCCCCCGCCCCCCGCAGCGGCCTGTGCGAGCAGGCCGGCGTCGACCCGCGGGACGTGGACGTGCTGATGGGCACCTTCACCAAATCCTTCGGCAGCGCCGGCGGCTACGTCGCAGGCAGCAAGCGGCTGGTGGCATACCTCCGCCGCCACAGCCCGGCGCACCTCTACGCCGCGAGCATCGCGCCCGGCGCGGCGCAGCAGATCATCTCCGCGCTCAAGCTGATCCGCGGCGACGACGGCAGCGGGCGCGGCGCGGCAAAGGTGGCGCAGCTGCACGACAACGCCAACTACTTCCGGAGGAAGCTGCTGGAGATGGGGCTCCACGTGCTCGGGGACTGGGACTCGCCTGTCATGCCGATCATGGTCTACCACATCGGCCTGCTCGCCAGCCTGTCGCGCCGCCTGCTGTCGCGGCGGGTCGCCATGGTGGTCGTCGGCTTCCCCGCGACGCCGCTGCTGCTGTGCCGCTGCCGCGTCTGCATCAGCGCGGCGCACAGCAGGGAGGACCTGGACTATGCGCTCGACGCGCTGAGGGATCTGGTGGCGGCGTCGGGCATAGACTTTGCCAACCGCAGTGGCGGCGGGCTGCGCGGCCTGCTCGCGCGCCTGACGGGGCGCGCGCCGCCGCGCGGGTGGCGCGCGCCGGCGGGGGGCGCGGCGGCGCTGGCGGCGGAGCTTTCGGCGCCGTGCGGCGGCTGCGGGGAGGGCGCGTGCGGCGGGCTGGGCAGCCGGCGCGCGAGCAGCGACGGCAGCAGCTGCAGCGGCAGCGCGGTGGTCAGCGGCGGGAGCAGCAGCATAGCGGACAGCAGCAGCTGCGGCGCGAGCGCAGACATCAGCCGCCCCGGCAGCGCCGCAGACAGCTGGGCCGCGCTCGCGCCCTCGGCCGCCAAGAGCGTCTAATGCCCGCGCTTGGCCGCGCGCCGCGGGCCGCGCCGAAGAACGCCCGCCTTTCGTTTTGCCTCCCACGCCGCACGCCGCCCTTTTGTAGACAGCCGCCGCACGCGCCGCCGCAGAGCCGCGGCACGCGCCCCGCCGTCGGCGCGCGGCGCGCGCCGCTGGCGGTGGCTTTCGCCGTTTTTGCTGGCCCTGGTTGTAGGCGCTCGCATCCCACCTCCATCCCCGCGCATCCGTCGTCGCAACCCCTTTGCCAGAGCCCCGTTATTTATTCCCCCCCGCGCCCCGCCATGTGCCGTGACCGGGCGCGCACGAGAGAAGCGAACCCCCGACGCCGCAGCAGACCGCAGACCGGCACCGATGACTCGGCGCGCAAGGCAGCAATGGCGCCGCCCCGCCCGCGGCCCCCTCCAACCCCCCTGCCTCCCGCCCGCGGCCCCCTCTTTCTGATCCACCCTTTCCCTTTCTCGCCTTAGCCACGAACCTTCCTCCCCCCAAACCACGGCCGCGCCGGGCGGGGCATGTTCCGGTGATGAGCACGCGGCGCCACCCCCCCGCCGGGGCGCGGGGTGGCGCGCAGCAGACGGCCCCTGCGCCGGCCTTTCCCCCGCCGCAGCGCGTGGGAGCGCGCCCCGAGTTTCGAAGCGCCCTGTGGTGCTGATCAAGACCGCGGTGTAACGCCGCAACTGCAACTGGGGGGCGGGAGGGGCTTCACGCCCTGCCGGGCGCGCGCGAACGGTCCTGCAGAGTGGGCCAGCGCTTGGTGGAGTGGCGAGCGCATCGTGCCCATGGTGTGAGACATACCTCTGCTGGAAGCGTGCGCGCTGCTGAGCGCGCGAATAAATGCGTTTAATGGCCTTCGCTCACTTCATACGCGTCGATCGTTGGAGCCAGAGCCCTCTCCGTTGCCTCGAATCCGTTGAGAGCCGGGGAGTGACTCGCGTCCAGGCACTCCTGCCCGCACGCCCGCCTTTCCGGCCTTTCAGCCGGCCAATTCCAAGAATCGTTCCTTCTAAATCGTTTGGACCACGAGTCACCCGCCCTAAACCGTCCTGCGAGGCCAGCAGCGCCCGCGCACAGTCCAGGTCGCGCCCACACCCAGCGCCACCCCGCCTGCGGGCGCGCAGCAGCGGCCGTTAGGACGTAAAGGCCCGTTAAAAGCGCTCCCCGCGCCGCGATGGAGGTCGTAGCCCCCGCCGGCGCGCCGGCAGCGCGCTTCTCCATCAAACAGCAGTTTGCTGGTGCGCACGTGCTCCTCACCGGCTGCACCGGCTACATCGGCGGCCTGGTGCTCGAGAGCATGCTGCGCACGACCGACGTGGCGCGCGTGTACGTGCTGCTGCGCGGCAAGAAGTCCCAGAGCTCGCAGGAGCGGTGCGACAAGGTGCTGCAGGGCCCGGTGTTCCACCTCGTGAGGGACCGCCCCGAGCTCCTGGCCAAGGTCACCGCCGTCGCCGGAGACCTGTCCGAGCCCGGCCTCGGCCTCTCCGCCCACGACTTTGCCACGCTGGCAGAGAACGTGGAGGTGCTCATCCACAGCGCCGCCGACATCCGGCTGGAGGCGCCGATCCAGGAGACGCTGCGCGCCAACTACGTCGGCACAGAGCGCATCCTGCAGCTCGCGCTGCAGCTGAGGAGGTGCACAGGGCGGGCCGGGTTTGGGGGCGGGGCAGGCCGCTTTCGGGCGCCGGCGGCGTCCGCACGGGCGCCGGCCGGGCGGCGCGCGCGCGCGCGCACGCGCGCTGCCTCTTGACAGCTGGCGCTGGCGCTCGCCGCCTGGGGCTCGCGGCCGCCGGGCCCGCATTCGCACCCTGCCCCCTCGCGCGCCGCCCCCTGCTGACGGCCCCTCCCATCCCCCGCCCCTCCCCGTCCCCTCCCCCCCCGCGCACCCCCCCAAAGGCTGCGCTCCATGGTGCACGTGTCCACGTGCTACGTCAACATCAACAAGCCGCGGGGCGCCACCGTCCACGAGCGCATCTACCCGCTCAACAACGGCGAGGTGGAGGTGGACGGAGAGACCGTCGCAAACGTGGGCGGCGTTTGGGGGGGGGGGGGCGGCGGCATTTTGGGGGCAGCGCTTGAGGGGCGGCCCAGGAGCGGTGTTTTGGGGGTGGGAGGTTGTCAGGGCGTGCGCGGGGCGGCAGGCCGCGTGCTGCTGCCGCTGGGCCGCTTTGGTTCAGCAAATCCCTCTTTGTGACGGCGTGGCGCGCCCGCAGTCGTGCTGGTTGCAAGCTGCTCCGCGAGTTGACACCCCTGTTTGCTGATTGCAACCCCCGCCCCCCAAAATAACCAAACCGCCGCCGCCCGCAGGAGCTGCTGTCGATGGCCAAGGTGGACGCCGACCGCCGCGCCGACTTTTACACCCACCACTGGGGCTTCCCCAACACCTACTGCCTGGGCAAGCACCTGGCGGAGCAGATGGTGTACCGCACGCAGAAGGCGACGGGCCTGCCCATCGCCATCCTGCGCCCCTCGCTGGTCACCGGCGTCGCGGGGCTGCCCTGGCCGGGTGCGCGCGCGGCGCCGCGCCGGGCTGCGTGTGCTGCACCACCCCGCCCTGGCTTGCAGGCGAGGCCCTTGGCCCCATCTGGCCGCAGCTCCGCTCTGCGTTCCCGTGCTTTGGGGAGACCAAATGGCGACCGCGCGTCCGCTCCACCCCCTGCCCCGCCCCCACAAACCCAAACCGCAACCCCGCCCCGCCGCCCCAAAGGCTACTGCGGCAACTGGGCGGGCCCCAGCGGCATGGGCGCCGCCGTCGCGATCGGCTTCTTCCCCTCGCTCTACGCCCACGCGGTGGACCCCTACAGCGTTTGGGACGCGGTCCCCGGGGACCTCGTCGCCTCGGCGATCCTCGCGACCGCCGCCGCCGTCGCCGCCGGCCTGCAGCGCGAGATCGCCGCCGCCACCGGCTGCGGCGCGTGGGCGGGCGGCGCCGGCGAGCCCGCCGCGCTCGCGCTCGCGCGCGCGGCGGGGTCCGTGACGGCGGCGCTGCCCGCGTCGCTGTCCGCGCTCGCCGGCAAGCGCGCGCCGAGCCTCGGCGCGTTCTCCGACGACTCTGCCATCAGCCTGATCGCCGCCGGCGCGCCGCGCGCGGGGGCCGGCTCGGCGTCGTGCAGCGACGGCAGCCGCTCGCCGCTGTCGGGGGTGTCTGAGGAGGAGCCCGAGGCCGACGAGGGCAGCGCGCCCGCCACGCCGGCGCGCGCGCTCAGCCCCAAGGCCGGCGCGGGCGGCGCCGCGGGCGCCGGCGCCGGCGCCGCGGGCGCGCCGCTGCTGATCGTGCAGGCGGCGACCAGCACCACCTACCCCAGCGGCGTGTACGAGGCATACAACACGACCGTCGACTTCCTGCGCACCCACGGCGCGCCCAGCAGCATCCTCATCGGCGGCGCCAAGGCGCTGCCCTACATGCCGCCGAGCTGGTCCACGCCCAGCCTCAGGGCGGTGCGGTTCTGGAGGGTCTACACGGGCATCAAGGTGGCCATCGTGTGCTTCCTGCTGAGGTGGGTAGGGGGTGGGGGGCCTGCCTGCCTGCCTTGGGGCCTGCCTTGGGGCCTGCCTTGCGGCCTGCCTTGCAGCCTGCCTTCCGGCCTGCCTCGCGGCCTGCCTCCGGCCTGCCTTGCGTCCTGCCTTGCGGGTCCCTCGCATGCGTAAGCGTGTGTCTGTGTGCGCGCGCGCGTGGCCGCCTTCTCCTTGCCCCCTCCCCTGATGCGCCGGCTGCTCGCGGCCTGCAATGCCCTGACCCCGGCGCCCGCCTTCCCTCCTCTCCACCCCCACCCCCCCCCCCCCCCACCCCCAAAAGGCTGTTCGGCCTGTCCAAGGCGGCCCAGAAGCTGTCCGTCGGCTACCAGCAGTGGGCGATGAACAACGACTTCAAAAACGACACCCAGCTGCTCTTTGCCAGCGCCGCGCTGCAGCAGCTGCACGCGCGGATAGAGCCCTCGGAGAGGCGCGACTACCTCCTCACCTTTGGCCCCATTCTGCCCGCGGTCGAGGCGGAGGGCGCGGAGCCTGAGCACGCGGCGGCGCACCTGGGGTGGCGGCAGTACAGCATCAACTGCCTCGCCGGTGAGGGGGCGGGGGCGGCGCGAAGGGGGGGGATGTGGGGGCTGACTGCGGCCCCGCACGCGGCCAGCGGGGTTGCGTTGGCCGGCCTGCTCGTCGCTGTGGCCCGCGCCTTGCCGCCTTTCCCTCCAAGCCGGCTGCGTTTCGTGCCTCGGCGCCAACCCAGCAAGCACGCGCGCCTCTTGACCTGACCCCCTTGCAACCCCGCCCTCCCCCCTTTCCAAAACAAAGGCATCCTGCGCATGCTCACCGGCCGTCTCGTGCCCGAGAGCGCCGAAATCGCCGGCCGCCCCGGGGAGTTCATCCATCACCAGTACCTGCACATCCGCTGACCTGGCACGTCACCCGGTGACGCGCCAGGAGTGACAAGAGTTGGCCAAGAGCGCAACAGGGCGCGGGCCCCGGCCCGGGCGGCGGCGCGGTGCCGCGGCGGGGCGACGGGCGGGGACGGGCGCCCATCCTGACTGCACCCAGCGCCGCGCAGGGGCGGCCCCGCCCCGAGCCGAGCATCCTGAGCCGAGCATCCTGACTGTCTAGGTCTATCTGATGATCTCGTGTGATCTGGCGGCGAGCACCCTTTTGGGTGGGCGCCGCGCACTGTTCTTACCATGCGGGCTGGCGCGGGCCGAGCAGCCACGGCCACCGACCTCCCCGCGCTGCCTGCTCCGTTTTGCTTTGAAGCGGGGCCGCCCGGCCGCGCGCCCGGCCGCCGCTGCGAGCGCCGCTAGAATAAGGGCGCCTCAGGGCGCACACGCGTGTATTGGCGCGTTTGCAAGCTATTCACCGTCCTAGCCGCATTGCTGCCGTCGGCGCGCCCAAGACTCTCGCGCGGCACGCGTGCACCCACCCCACCCCCCCAAACCGCTATCTGATCACCCCCACGCATCCTCAACCCTGGCCGCCTGCATGCACGCTGCAAATCCTGCCAAGCCCTGGCCAGCCACTGCCCTGCCTGCAAACACGACACATGCAGATACCGTTGAACGACAACAGGCGCGCCGCGGCCCCGACTGCGGCCGCGGCAGGTGAGCAACCGGCACTGGCGAATTCTAGTTGTTGGGTTACATCCGTTTTCTAGAGAGCACGTGTGCGCTGGCACAGCTGCCCGGCTCGCGGTGGGCGTATATGTTAATCCTGTTTCAATGCCTCGTTGGTGGCTGGCAGGGGCAACTCGTGGGGGAACTCGGCAGAGGCACGAGTTGGAGGCCGTTGCCTCGGGCGTGCAGGACTCACCTTCTCGTACTGATGTGTGCTCAGCAAAAGCAGCCCCTCCCCAGCGTGGAGCGGTCGTGACCTTGTGTTGATCAGCGTGGACAGTGAGAGCCCCCGTCCTGCCTTGTGTGAGCGCCAGGCGAGCGCCTGCCTGCGAGCGCCGAGCGGGCAGGTGCGCAGGTGCGCAGGTGCCCACGGGGGGCCCGCGCACCTGGCCCATTGCACGGCTCATCCCGTTTGTTCGCACAGAACCGCAAAACCCCTGTGTGCACACGGCGCCCGCGCCCCGGACTGTGGACCCGCACCTTGGGTTACCTAGGCCCGCGGAGCGGGCTGTTTTTGCGCACCATTGGTGACTCCCGATCGTGGTTCCACCGGACGCCGAACGGTGCGACACTACAGCGGGCGCTTGTCTTGACAGAGCGACCAGCTTCTGGGCCCTCTCAGCGGTCCACCGCCCTCCGTCCGGCGCCTAGTGAGGCGGGCATTCCAGCTGGCCTCATCACACCCGCTGCAGCGGCTGCGTGCCCGCCGGCGGGGCGCGCCGTCGGGCACGATGGCCGCTGCCGCCCGCTGGCGCCGCCGCGGCGCCCCCGCCGCCGCAGCCGCGGCTGCGGTTGTCGTCTCGCTGCTCCTCGCGGCCGCGCCGCGCGCCTCAGCGTCCGTGCTGGCCAGCTTCCAGTTCGATTTCGCAGAGGCGCGCAACCAGTTTGGCTGGACTATCACCTCTGCGCCGCCAAACCCGACGATGCTGCAAGTCCCCGCCGGCGGCAACGGCAGCGTGGCCTATAGCACCGCCTTCCAGCGGCAGCTGCTGAGCACAAAACTGAGGGTGAGCGGGCCCCACACGCCGCGGCAGGGAGCGGGCCGGCGCCGACTGCTCTGCTCTGCTCGCGCGGCGCGGCGCAAGCGTGGTTGCGGGGTGCGCGTACGCCGCGGCCGCGGCCGCGGCGGCGCGCTGCGACCCCGGCCCTTCGGCCCCCAAGCGGCTCGCCAGCCGCCGCCAGCCCGCCGGCCGCCCCGCCGCCCCCAAGGAACGGCGCCCCACCCCCCGAATCCACCCCCCGCACGGGCGCAAACGCAGGTCGGCGGCATCGTCACATTTGAAAACCAGGGCGACGCCGACGCGATCGTCGCCGGCGGCCGCGTCTCCATCTGCAACGGCCACATCGACGAGGCCGCCGCCAACGCGACCGGCGCCGCCGCGGCGTTTGCCGGCTGCAGCGGCTCCTCCTACAGCGTCCTGCTCGGCGTGAAGCCAAACTACGGCGCCCTCATCCCCGCCGGCGCGCGCGCCGGCGTGCCGTTCGAGGGCTCGTTCGCGGTGCAGCGGGTGACGAGCGAGGACGCCCGCAGCCGCGGCATCGGCGGGCCGGTCGCGGCGGCGTACGTCGACGCGATCCTGACCGACGGCAGCCGCGTCGCCTCGCCGGTCCAAAAGGTCTCCTTTGGCATCGACGCCGACCTGGCGGGCGACTTTGGATACACCGGCACGGCGTGAGTGGCGCGGGAGGCGCCGCGTTTGGAGGGGCGGGGCGGGGCGCCGCGGCGGGGGGCACGCCGGCGGCGGGCGCGCCGGTGTGCGGCACACAAGCCGCGCCATGGTGCGCTGCCCGCCTCCAGCCCAGTCGGCCGGCAGCCAGGCGCGGGCCCCTCCCCCCCCCACCACGCAACCAACCCCTCCCTCGGCCCGCCCCTGAATTCGCCTCCCCCCCCAGTTTTGATGAGTTCATGAACGCCCGCATCGCCGTCCTGACCGCCAAGCCCATCGACACCATGGGCAACAAGATACCCGACGGCTTTGGCATGCGCATATCAGACAGCCAGACGTTCAAGTGGGTCGCCTGCCGGGCCTTTCTGCAGCCCCTTTGGGCCGGGCCTTTTGGTTTGGGGGGCAGCCTGCTGTGAGGCACTTTTTCGATGGTGCCGTCTGTTTGCGCGGCGGCAGGCGTTGGCACGCAGCTGCGGAGGGCCGCAACCGCCCCGCAACCGCCTCGCAAACGCCCCGCAACCGCCCCCAAACCGAACGAAACCCCCCAACAATCACCCCGCCCGCAGCTACACCGCCATCTTTTCCTACACCCCCGGCACGCCCTGCGACGTGCCCTTGACCGCCACCAACCGCGTGCGGCTCGTGGTCAACAACCCCGGCGACGCGCCCGTGCCCGAGGCGCAGACCTCGCTGGTCACCGTCGTCTTCACGGGCTGCAACACCACCGCCTCGGCGCGGTTCGGGCAGATCGAGCCGTTTGTCAACTCGACCTACAGCTGGTCCCTCTCCAAGACGGCAGACACGAGCGCGCTGCGCCTCGCGCCGGGCGCGGCGGGCAACATCACGTACAGGGTCGCCGTCACCCGCGCGCCGCCGACAGTGCGCTACCGGGTGTCTGGCGCCGTGCTGGTGTCGCCCGTCGGCGGCGTGCTGGGCGGGCCGCCGCTGCAGGTGTCGGCCGTCGAGGTGCAGCTCAGCAGCGGCGACAAGGGCCCCGCGGGCTGCCTGCCGCCAAACCCCGACGGCTCGACGCCGTGCGTGTTTGAGTCCATCCCCTACTCCCTGGACTCCCTCGCGCCGCTTGCCGGCAACGCGACCGCGACGGTGCGGCTCGCCGACGGCAGCACGCTCGAGGTGCCGGCGACGCCGTTCGACTTCATGCGCGTGCCGACCAACGAGGACGCGGGCGCGCGCGCCAACCTGACCGACACGCTCGACGCGCCCGCGGTCGGCGCGGCGCGCGCGGCGGGGCTGCGGTTCATTTGGGACGAGCGGCTCAAGCCGCCGAGCACGCGCGAGGCGCCGGTCGTGCTGACCGAGGCGACGGTCTACGAGTACTCAATCAAGGTCCGCGCCGGCGCCAAGTGCGGCAGCCACAGGCTGGTCAACACGGCAGGCCTCGCGCCCATCGGCGGCACGCAAAAGGCGATGCTCGCGCGCAGCGAGGTGGCGGTCGACGTGATAGGCTGCAACTGAAAGGCGGGGGGCCGCGCGCGCGCACGGCCGGCGCGAGCGCGCGGCCGCCGCGGCGCCGGTGGCGTTGCCTTGCTTGCCCTTTTGCTCTCTTTCGCACCGCCAATGCCAGTTGCAAGCCGTCGTCTCTTGAACACGCTAACCGTGCATTGCACTTGCGACACCTGCCCTGTTCTACATTGCCACGACCGTTCCTACGCCTCGACTTTCTCGGCGCAACCCCCAAAAAAGCCATGTTCTCGGCGGTTCCCAGCGGTTCCCAGCTTTCTCGCAGCGGTCAGCCGAGGCAGACCAGGATCCCTGCTTGCCTAGCACCTCGAATCCCCACGCCCCGTTTCCCTTTGCGCTGCGCACGCGCGTCACGTAAAGCCAAGCCTGGGCCGGCTGGGGGCCACGGACAGCGGGACGCGCGTAGTAAATCCAGCGCCGGCGGGGCGCGAGCTGGGCGCGAGGCAGCTGCTGATGCAGGCACGCAGCACGCACCGAGTCCCGGTCCGCCGGGCGTCACAAAACGCGGCCCGGAATTCTGGATCCTTTTGCTTCGCGGCCTGGGAGCACGGCGTCGGAAACCCCGCGCGCCCGCCCTCGAGATCGCCCCACCCCTGCCGTAACCCGGTGCTTCCTGCCTACAATCGCGCGGTCTGGGGCCGAAGGCGACGTAGCCTTGCCGAAGAGGCCTGCCGCGGAACTCGCCCCGCGGAACTCGCCCCGCGCTGCCGGCCTGCCGCAAACACAGCGCGTGCGCATTCACCGGCCCAGGGATACCGCAAGGACTGCGGATCGCGCCCGCGGGCAGGCCCAGGCGGCGAGCTAGCCCACCGCCGCGCGGCGCGGCGCGCGGGGCGTGCCGACGCTCCAGGTGCGGCGCAGCGCGCCGCCTGCGTTGGGCCCGGGGCACACCGCGTGCCTGCACGTCGCCTGTGCCACCAGCTGCCGCTGCAGGAGCCGGCCGGCCGCGACCTCCCTTGACCGCGCCACGGTTGGCCGCTCTGTCCCGCAGGCAGTGCCGGCAGCAGCAGCAACGCCGGCAGCAGCGGCGGAGCCGGCAGCAGCAGCGGCGCCGGCAGCAGCCATGGCACAGCTGCCGGACCTGCCCAAAAGGATCAAGGTGCAGGAGGGCGAGATCTGCTGGTTCTGCAAGCAGCCGGGGGATGAGACCTCCTGGCGAGGCCTCGGCTGCCTGCGGCGCACCAGCGCCCCCGTCGCAAAGTGAGCCGCCGCCGCCGCCGCCGCCGCCCCTGCCCGCTTGCCCTGGTTGTTTGGTCCTCGCCTGGGGGCTGGCGTGCCTTTGCCGCCTCTCGCCCCGTACGGCACTCCGCCCAAGCCGCCGCCCAAATGCCAGCACCCCTCCAATCACCCAACCCACCGCGGACGACGACCCCTCCCCTCCCCCCCCCCAGCGGCCGGTCCGTGCTCTACCACGAGCCGTGCGCCGTCTTCTCAAACGGCAGCGGCGCCATCCCTCCAGAGGGCATGAGTGATGACGCCATCCTGCGGTTCTACGCACACGGGGAGAGCTGCTACGGCGTGGGGCTTAAGTGCAAGCTGTGCGGGAAGAGGTGGGGGCTCAAGGGGGGCGGCGCGCGCTGCTTCGACTCGCTGTTGTTCGGGCCACGCGTGCGCACGCACGTGCGCCTGGGCGGAGGATCGACGGGGCCGGCGCCACAGTGCGGCTCGGCGCGCTGGCGCTGGCGCCAGCGCGCGACTGCGCCGCAAGGCACTGCCGGCAGCTGGGGCCGGATGCGAGGCCGGGCACCGGATTAGCAGCGGCTGCCCTCGCCCGCCGCCGCGCGGGCAATACTGACCCTCGCCCTCCCAACCCGCAGGGGCGCCACGTTTGGCTGCCTGCACGGCCCCTGCAATGCGGTGTACCACTTCCCCTGCGCGCGCGCGCTGGCCCACAGGGGCGACCTCACCTTCTCCCTGACCAGCCGGGACATGGCATGCCCAAAGCACGTGCACATGTGAGCGCCGCGGCGGCTCCCGGCCCTCGCGCGGGGCTGTGCGTACAGCTATCTGCATCTGCCAACTGGGCGCGCGCCTCAACCTTCGCTGTTCAACTTGGAATCTCCCCAAGCCCCCTCCCCCCAAACCCCCCTTACACACACACAACCCGCCGCGCCTCCTCCCCTTCCGTTTGGATGCAGGCTCGAGCCCCCCCACGAGCTCGAGTTCCTGGGCATGTGGATGGAGGCCGGCGGCGGCTGGAACGGCGTCTACCAGGAGGAGGTGGAGCAGGACGGGGGCCAGATCTCAGCTGCCATCGAGGCCGAGTTCCCCACCAAATGGCAGCACCTGCTTGACGGCAGCGCTAGGAAATCAATGACGTCGCCGCGCGCCAGCGGCGCGGGCGGCGGCGGCGGCTCGCGGCGGCCGAGCGGGCGCGGCAGCAGCACGGGCGGCGGCGGGTCTGCGGGGCCGTCGCGGGCGCCGTCGGGCGCGCTGCCGCCGATGGCGCTCGGCGGCACGGGCGGCGCCGGCGGCGTGCGCGGCAGCGGCGGCGGCGGCAGCGGCGGGGGCATTGGCATGGGCGGCGGCATTGGCATGGGCGGCAGCGGCGGGCTTCCCATGGACCCATCGACGGCGGCGGCGGCCGCGGCGGCTGCGGCAGCTGCCCTCGCACCGTACGCCGCAAACGGCACCGCCCCGCTGCCGGGCCCGCTGGCCGACGTGATGCGCGCGCTGGCCGCGGCGGCAATAGCGCCGCCCGGCAGCGGCCTGCCGCTGGCCGCCGCCTTCACGCCCGGGCTGCCGCAGGCGCAGCACGCGCTCGCGTTCGGCGGCCTCGCCGGCGCCGGCGCCGCGGCGCGTCTCGGGGGCGACGCGCACCACCCCCCGCCCCAGCAGCAGCGGCAGCAGGCGCGCTCGCCCGCGCCGGGCGCGCTGAGCCAGCGGCCGGGCGCCAAGCCGCGGCGGTGGGCGAGCGCGCTCGCGCTGTCGCTGGGGACGGACCCGTGCATCACGCTGGCCACGCGGCCAGAGGAGCACGAGCACCCGCCGCTGCCGCGGGAGCCGCCGTACACCGGGCCGCGCCCCCGGCCGCCGCTGCCGCACGCGGCCGGCGGCAGCGGCGGCGGGCTGAAGCGCGAGTCGGACGGCGCCGACGCGGCGCGCGGCCCGAAGCGGCAGCGCTCCGACGCGGCGGCGGCGCTCGACGCCGCGCTGCTGCCCGCCCCGGGGGCCGCGCCGCCGCCGCCGCCGCTGCCCGCGGGGACGGCGCCGGACGTGACGGCCATGTTCAATCTGATGCTGTCGTTCGGAAAGAGCTGGGGCGCCGGCGGCCAGCCGGACGCGGGCACGCTCACCGCCGCGCTGGCGCAGGCGCTCGCCGCGGCCGGCACGTCGGGCGCCGCCGCCGGCAGCGGCCCGCTCGCGGCGGCCGCGGCCGCGCTGCAGCGGCAGTCTGGGCAGCCGCCCGCGCCGCAGCCCGCGCCGCAGCCGCCGGCCGGCGCCGCCAACGGCTGGGCGCCGCCCGCGTCGCTGCCGCTGATCCGCGAGTTTGTGGGCTGCGTCGCCGTGCCGCCGCCGCTGAGGGACGGGGAGGTGCGCGCGCTCGGCGTCACCGCCAGCGCCGAGCTCGCGGCGGCGTGCATGGGCGCGGCCGCGGCGTCGCCGCCCGCGCGCGCCGAGGCGTCTGCCGCCGTCGCGCTGCCGGCCGGCGCGGCGGCGCGGTTCCGGGCGGCGTACGGCGTCGACCCCGACACGGCCATGGCGCAGCTGCGCGTCATGATTGCCAGCGCCGCCGACGGCAGCGACGGCTACGGCGGCGTCGGCTGGGCGGGCCTGCCCGCCGACCTGCCGGCGCGGTTCGTTGAGCCGTGCCAGGTCGGGAGCTCAGACCCGCGGCACGCGCTGCGGGGGCAGCTGGCGCTGCGCGTGAAGCAGGTGGGAAGAGCGCCACCGCCCGGGCGCGGCCGCTGCGGCGTGTGTGCGCTGCTCCGCCCCCGCCGCACTCCTTGCGAGCCCCGCCCACCCGGCCTCCCCACACGGTGCCAGACAAGCCGCCTGGCAACCAACAAACACACCCACACACACAGCTGAAAAACCTCCACCCCCACACCCACCCCACCCCGCAGGACGTACCGCCTGGCATGCTGCTGGCGCCGTACCGCGCCTACGCCATGGGCCAGGCGGCGTACCTGCGGCTGCTGAAGGAGGTGCCGCCGGGGTGGGGCGCGGCCTGCAGCGCAGCGACGCGCGACCACGAGTGGGTGGAGCTGCTGCACAGGTGCGGGCGGGGCCGCGCTCGCATCGCGCCTTGGTTTTGCACTGGCGAGGCGTAGGGGGCCGGCCATCACGGCGGGCTGGCCGGCACGCGGCCAAGGGCTGGGTCACTGCACAGCTCTGTGGCGGGCCCATCCGCGCTGCACGCGGCATTGCTGCCCCCCCGGCCGCCGCGCCCTTGCGCCCCGCAACGCCGCAAACGTGCGCCCTCCCCCGGCCCCAGGTACACCCTCGCGCTGCCCGTCATGCCGGCGGTCAACGGCGGCGCCAGCAGCAGCAGCGGCGGCGGCGGCGGCGGCGGGGAGGGCAGCGGCAGCGTCTATTACTGCGCCCTGGGCCACGGCAACGCGGCGTGCCTCGCGAACGACCCGCGCCCCGACCCGCAGCAGCGCTCGGACGGCGGCAGCGGCAGCGGCGGGAGCGGCGGCGGCGGCGGCGTGCTGCAGGCCAACGCGGCGCTGCTGGTGCCGCGCGTGGCCGGGCTGCCGGTGCCGCTGCTGGTCGCCGTGCGGCCCATACCCGCGGGCGGGGAGGTGCTGCTGGATTACGGGGAGCAGTACTGGGGGGCGTGGCGGCGGCTGCGCGCCAACACGGACGCCGCGGCCAGTGCCGCGGCGGGCGCCAACGGCGCGGTCGCGGTGCCTCGGCGGAGTGTGTGAACACAAGCTGGGCTTGCTGCTGCTGTCGCCGCCCAAGTTGTGTAAAGTTGTGGGCCCGCCCTCGCCTTGGCTGGCTGTTCTGGGTTGTGCGTTGTGCGTGGCGAGGCGGGTGGAGAACGTTGGCCGCCGACGCCCCTCGACTGGGTCAACGCACGACCCGGGGCGCGCTCAAGCCCTCCTGACGGTGCGCATTGGCGGTTATGTGCCCGTCAAGAATAGCGCAAACTCTGGCAAAGCCGGCAGCAAACACCCGCAAAGCGCCCCCCGGTCGGCACCCCCTCAGCCTCCACCCCTGATTGTAAACCCCGCCGCCCCGAAAGCAACACACCCCATCGGCCACCGGGTCACGCAGGGGCGTGCCGTAAAAAGCCGGCAGTCCCGTCGTTTGCGAGCTGCTGCCGTGATTGCGCCCAGAGAGCCCTGATCACAACTCCGCCGGCGCTCCGGACAGCTCAGGGGATAGCCCCTAAACCAATTGGGCCCAGGGGCGGGGCCAACGCAGCAGCAGCGGCGCCGCGCTACCACAGCCCGGCCGGTCCGGCAGCCACAGCGCGGCCTATTCGCGGCCGCCCCGCTTTTTCGCGGCTTCAGACCGTTACGACCGCGTGGGGGGAGTCCCACCAGGCCAGCGAGGCTTCCGTCGCGCGCCTCCGCTTCCTGCCGGTGCTCTCCGCGAGCGGGCCGCAGCAGCAATGCGGCGCAGCAAAGGCCGTTCCAGCGATGACGATGAGGAGTGGGTCGGTGGCGACGAGGGCGGCTATCGCAGCGGCGGCAGCAGCCACGGAACGGGGCAGCGCGTCCGCCGCGCGTCCGCGCCCCAGGCGGCGCGCGCCGGCGGCGGCAGCGGCGGCGGGGGCGGGGGCGGGGGCGGCGGCGGCGGCGGCGGCCGCTCGCGCCCCACTAACAACCAGCTGCTGTGAGTGGCGGGCGCGCGCGCGGGGCCGCGAAGGCAGACGTTTGAACGCAGAGTTTGTTCCCGCTTGTTCGCGCCCACCGCGCCCCAACAGCGCGCAACAAACAACTACCCCGCGCAC
Source organism: Raphidocelis subcapitata (assembly GCA_003203535.1). Classification (NCBI taxonomy): domain Eukaryota; kingdom Viridiplantae; phylum Chlorophyta; class Chlorophyceae; order Sphaeropleales; family Selenastraceae; genus Raphidocelis; species Raphidocelis subcapitata. The sequence goes on along the minus strand of BDRX01000100.1, from coordinate 131,738 downwards.
GCGCCCCGACCCCGCCGCCCGCGTCCCCGCAGCTACAAGGCCTACTTCCGCTGGAACCACTACAGCTTCAAGCTGCGCAACGGCACGCAGCACCTGCCCACGGAGACGGACGCGTGCGCGAGCGTGACGGCCGCGTTCCTGCAGGTGCTCCACACGCTGCACGTTGCAGAGTCCTGCCGCATCGGCGACCGCCGCAACATCCTGCAGGTGAGGGCCGGCCGGAGCAGCGCTCCCTGCACATGCAGCCGCATGCGGGCATGCAGCGCTGCCGCATTGCTTCCGGCCGGGCTTTTGTGCCCCGCAGCACCGCCACGCGGCGCATGCGCTCCCCTCTCTTGCGCCCTGCCCCGACTGACCCCTCCCCCCCTTGAACAAAACCCCCACCTCACCCCACCCCCCAGATCCTGTCCAACAACACGCGCCGCACCAAGGTGGTGGAGCTGTCGACCGGCACCCACCGCGTGCCCGACGAGCTGCGCAAGCACTACCTTTCGGATGGGGAGCACGGGCAGTACTCCACCAACCTGGACCGCAACCGCTACGGCAACGACGACCAATACCTCTTCACGGGTGGGCGGCCCCTCGCGTTGCGGTTTCTACTGCCCGTGCTTTTCGGCTGGCGAACAGGCGGGGGCCGGCGGCGGCGGCACGGCAGCACGGCGCCCTGTGCACACCTGCCCAGCCCAAAGTCCAGTTCAAGTCGCACCTCCCCCCCCCTCCACACGCGCGTTAAAACACAACCCCAAACAACGGCCCAAACTCAAAAACCCCTCCTTAGTCATCCGCTACGACCTGGAGTACCTTGGTCTGTGCCCCTGCATGGTGGATGTGGAGATCATCGACGCCAAAAACGACAACCAGGTGGGGCTTGGAGGGTGCCGGGCCGGCCTCTTTCGTGGAGGCCCTGGCCTGGGGGCGGCAGGGCTCGGCGCAGGGGGCTAGCAGTCGAGAAGGGCACCAGCCGGGGCCGGTGCCGCTGCACCTTCCAACCCGGGGGCCCTAGCGGCGCGCCGGCGTGGCGGCTGACCGCGCGCCGTGCATGCCTCCCCCCCCCGCAGTCAATCTTTGTCAGCGCCGGCCCCGAGGCGTGCGCCTGCCACAAGGTCTGGCCGCCCGGCCTCGGCGGCGCGATGCGCGGCCTCCCTGCGCAGGCGATGGCCATGCGGCCGTCGCTGCCCTTTGGCGCGGCGGGGCTGGGCGTGCCCGGCGCGATGGGGCTCGGCTTGCCGCCGAGCATGGTCATGGGGGGCGCGCTGCCGCCGAGCAGCCCGAAGCGCAGCGGCAGCGGCGTGAGCCACGCGTTTGATGCGCTCGTGATGGCCGCCACCGGCGGCACGGAGGGCGCCGCCGCCGCGGGCGCCGGCGGCGAGCCGCCCGTCGACAGCGCCGCGGGCGGCGACGCGGGCGCGGCCGCGCTCGACGCCAACGCCGCGGCTGCCGCCGCGGCGGCGATGGCGGCGAGCGCGATCGCGGCGGCCATGGCGGGCGGCGCCGGCGCCGCGATGCTCGGCGGCGTGGGCGCGGCGGCAGGCGGGCCCGCGGCGGCCGCCGCGGCCGCGGCCGCGGCGGCCGCCGCCGCCGCGCGCGTGCACGCGCTGCCGGCCAAGCAGCGCAGCCGGCTGTTTGGCGGCCTCGGCGGCGCGCTGTCCTACGGCGACGCCGACTCCCTCCAAAACGCGCTGGACGCGTTCAGGGCGGAGGAGGAGATCGCGAGCGGCCTCGGCCTCAGCGACGCGACCATCGCCGCCGCCGCGGCCGCCGCCGCCGCGGGCGGCCCCACCGCCGAGTCGTTCCGGCGGCGCCAGCGCAAGCCGCTGCGCGGCCCCAGCAGCGGCGCGCTCGGCGCGCCCGCGGCGGGCGACAGCCTGCTGGGGTCGTTGCTCAAGGCGGGCGGCAGCGGGCTCAAGGAGAAGAGCGCCGACAACGCGGGGGACATCAGCGAAGGCGGCGGCGCCGCCGGCGAGGGCGAGGGCGAGGGCGAGGGGGAGGACGCGGACGGCGGCGTGGTGGGCGGCGCGCTGCCAGACCCCGGCGCCGTGAGCGAGGAGGACGACTCGCAGCCGCAGCAGCAGGCCGCGGCGGCGGAGCGGCAGCAGCGCCTCGCCGCCGCGGTCGCGGCGGCGGCCGCGGCCGCGGCGGCCGCCGCGGGGGACTCTGGCGGCGAGGGCGGCGGGCTGCCGCCGGGCCTGCCGGCCGGCGACGGCGGCTATGGCAGCCGGCGCGTGCGGCACGTGCCGCGGCAGAGCAGCGCGGTCAACCTGGGCACGCGCGTGGGCCCCGCCGAGGTCAAACGCCTGGCGGCCGAGATCGAGACGCTGCGCGCCGACAACCTGCGCCTCTCCGCCGCGCTGCGTAGCAAGTGCGACGCCGCCGCCCCCGCCCCGGCGGCGGGCGCGGGCGGGGGTGGGGACGTGGCGTCCGAGTCCCGCGTGCGCGCGCTGGAGGAGCAGCTGCTGCGGCTGCAGGAGCAGGTGTCGGAGCTGGTGGCCGGCAAGAAGGCAGCCGAGACGGCGGCGCAGCAGCTTTCCGGGGAGCTCGCGGCGACGCGCGCGGCGGCGGGGGAGGTGCTGTCGCGCGCGCTGCAGCAAAACGGCCGCGCGCCGCCGGCGGACGACGCCGAGGAGCTGCTGCGCCTCGCCGCGCCGCTGCTCGGCGGCGGCGCGGACGGCGGCGGCGGCGGCGGCGGCGAGGCGCTGCCGGCCGCGCTTGCAGAGGCGTGCGAGCAGCTCAAGCGCTCGGCCGCGGGCGCAAAGCGCGACCGCGGCGCGGCCGCCGGCGAGCCGGCGTCCAAGCGGCGCGCCGTCGAGCCGGCAGAGGCGCCCGGCGGCAGCAGCGGCGGCGGCGACGCGGCCTCGGATCAGTCCGCGTGAGGCGCCCTCCCCTGCTGGAGGCGCCCCACCGCCGCTGGGGGATTGTCCATTCGGAGGGCCCCCCCGTGCCCTCCCGGCGCCCCGGGGCTTGGCGCCCCGGGCGTTGTGCATTTTGTGTACGCTTGTTTTTCAGTTTTGCCCGCTTGATACCCTTGTTTCCTTCGATCCGCTTGCTGCTCATCCTTCGTGCTGCGTTTACTCCCAAATGCCCCTCGACACGCTCTGCAGCGGCGGCGCGGGGCCCCGCACGGCCCCGTGCCGCCGCTGGCGCACACCCCACACGCGCCCAAAATTGCTCGGGTTGCAACCCGCCTGCGCGTTTTCGCAACGCCCACCTGACAAAACAACACTTTGACGAGGGAGCGGCCCGGCGGCGATCGGCCGGCCCAGCCCATATCGCCGCTGCCGCTGCACGCTGCGCGGGAGGGGGCCGTGCGCGTGCCGCTCCGGCGCCTCCCCAGCCAAACGCACACACCTGTCCACCCCCGCTGGCCCGCGGCGCATGGCTGCTGTTGTATGTAACGGCTCCATGGCTCCACGGACGCGAAAAACGCGAAATTGGTTGAAGTGCGGGCCGGAAGGGCCGGAAGGGCGGCGGGCGCCGCCGCGGTCTCAAAGGGCACGTCGGCGGCGGCGGGGGCGCCAATCAGGCGTTTGTTTCCGGATCCAGCTTTTGTTCAGGCTACAAAGCGTGGCCAAAACTACAGTTGCTGTGTCGCGCGGGCTTGGACCGCCTCAGCCCGGGACCGTGCAGCAGGACGGTCCGGGCCTGCAGTGACCACGCGATTGCCTCGAGCTCCCTTTATCAAGCAGACCCAGCAGCCGCACGGGCGTGGCCCGCGCGTCGTGGTTCCGCCAACCAACTGGGGCGACCGGGCCCGCGCCGCGCGGCCAGGAACGGCCGTCCCCTGTATCGGAGGGTCTCGCGGGGCCCCAATCGCACGGCCGGCAGCACAGCTCGGAGCTGTCCGGCGCCCGCGGCGCGCCGCCCCGCCGCCGCAGCCGGGCTCGAGTCGACGGCAGCCGGCGGCGCGGCCAGCGCCCGGCACGCGCACCTCCGCGCGGGCGGCCAGCGCCGGCAGGCTGGCGTCCCCCGGCGGCGCCGCCGCGGAGGCGGAGCGCCTCGCGGCAGAGGTGGAGGCGCTACGCGCGGAGAATGAGGCGCTGTCGGCGGCCCTCCGGCTCAGCGAAACCCACAGCCCGGCGGCCGTGATGGCCGCCGCCGCCGCGGCCCCGCCCGCGCGCGACGCCGACGAGGCCGACGGCAGCGCCAGCGGCAGCGAGAGCGGCGCGGACGCCGCCGCGGCGCGGCTCGCCGCGCTCGAGCGGCGCGTCCTCGCGCTGCGGTCGCGCGCGGCCGACGTGGCCGCGGCCAGGCGCGCGGCGGACGCCGCGGTGGCGGCGCTGTCGGCCGAGCTGGTGCAAACGCGGTTGACGGCCAATGCGGTGCTGTCGCGGCTGCTGATGGAGGCTCAGAGGGTCATGCCGCACGGCACGCCCCTGGCCCTGCCGCTGGTCGCGGCGGTGCCGCCGGCCCCCGCCATGCTGCCAATGGCCCTTTGCGCCCCGGCCGGCGCCGCCGATTGGCAGGCTGGCCAGTCCGCGGTGGGCCTTGCCGGCGCGGCGCAGGAGGCCGCGGCAGTTGCGGCGCTGGCAGCCGTGGCGGCTGCGGAGCAGCGGCAGGCGGCGGAGCATCAGCAGGCTGCGGCAGCCCTGGCATTGTTTTCTGAGGTGGCAGAGGTGGCAGAGGCAGATGAGGAGCCATCAAACGGCCAGGCAGGCGTGGAGGCAGCGGCGGCGGCAGAGGCAGGGGCGGAGTTGGAGGTGGTCCCCACGCCGGCGCGGTCGCAGGCGGAGGCGCAGGCGCAGGTGCAGCCTATGCCCGCGGCTGCGCCGGCCGCGGCGCGCGCGGCAACGGCGCCGACGCCCCGCAAGCGCGCCGCCGCGCAGCCGGAGCTGCAGCTTCCCCAGCTCGCGCCGGGCCGCCTGTCCAGGGACGAGGCGCATGGCAGCGACCAGGCCCAGCCGCCGGCCAAGCGGCGCGCCGCCGAGGCGGCCGCGGCGCTCGCCGCGCTGTCGCCGTCCGGGCCCATTTGCTCGCCGGTGCGCGCCATGGCGGTGCAGCCGGCCGCGACCGCCGCGGCGCTGTGACGCGCCGCTTCGTGAAGTTTCTTATGCGGGCCATATGCGGCGGTGCGCGTGCACCCCGAGTGCGGCCGCACCTCCCCCCGCGCACGCTCCACCCCGCCCCCCCAAACCGCAGCTTACAATCGCGCATCCCTAAAACTCAGCCCGGGTATCAGATAGAGCCATATTTCAGCTGTTTTTGCTGCCTTGCCAGGGAGCAACAGCACTCGCAAAGCAACTTTACTCCCCCATCGTTATTGCCGCACCGGATGGCCTGCGCACCTTGTCCAAAGCACCGCGCAGCCCCGCATGCCGGGCGCACAACGCCCCGCCTCTCCCCCCCCCCAACCCACCCCGCCCACCCGCCCGCACCCTCACGGCGCCGTATTCAAACCCCGTGGGTGTAAAAGATCGGCTTTTAAAGTGTGGTGGCTGCTCAACTCAGATAAAATCCATGGCCTCGTGCTGACAGCAGTCAAGAGCAAGTCAACGCCCTCTAGGGCAGAACGGTTCGGCGCGTTTCCGCCCGCCGCGCACACGTGCTGCAGAGCCCGGCCCGCGGCCTCGCCACCGCCAGCAAGCGGGGTGCAGAGGGCGCACGCTCAAGCAGAGCGGCGACTGGGGATCGCTGCTGGCTGCAGGCGCAGTGCCGTCCGCGTGCGCAGAGTGCCGCCGCCGGGCTGGACATACACCTAATCGGAGCAGACGCCTTCTCCTGTTCATTCAGAATCCCCCAACGACTCCCCTCAGGCCGCCCTTGGAGCGTCCCAACCGAGCTGGGACAGCAGGTGCGGCCGCGGGCTCGGGCCTCGCCGCACCAGCCAGCGATCGCAGCCTTTGAACCGCATGTGGAGAGCGGGGACGGTTGCTGGCGGCTTCAAGGAGCGCAGCGGCAGCAGCGGCCCAGACAGCTGCCTGAGCTGCTCCACCAGCCGATCTGTTCGCTCCCCGCGGCTGCTGCTGAGCAGTAGAGCTGCACAACGCAGAGCAGGAGTCGTCCTCACGCCGCTATGCACCCGCCCCCGCCCTGCCCCACACCCGCAGGCCCGCCCCCCCCTCCCCCCCCCCCCCCCCCCCCCCCCCCCCCCCCCCCCCCCCCCCCCCCCCCCCCCCCCCCCCCCCGCACCCCCCCCCGCCCCGCCCCACACCCGCAGGCCCGCGCCCCCCGCCCCCCGCAGCGGCGGCACGCGCCCACCCCCCCCCCCCACGCCGCGGCCGCGGCCCCCCGCGGCGATGCACAACCCCCAACACCTGCCCGCCGTCAAGGCGCACCTCCTGCTGGCGGGCCTGACGGTGCTGCCGTGCTTCGTGCACGTCCCCTACAGCGTCAGCATCGTGCTGCACGCCGCGCTGACGGTGTACGTAGGCGCGTGGCGCTCGCTGCGCGGCGAGGACGGCGGCCCAACCGAGTCGATGACCAACAGCGACGCCATGCGCTTCCCGCTGGTCGGCTCGTGCGTCCTCTTCGGCCTGTTCCTGTGCTTCAAGTTCCTCCCCAAGGAGCTGGTCAACCTGCTGCTCGCGGGCTACATCACCATCATCGGCGCGGTGGTCGTCGTGGGCGCCGTCCTGCCCTTTGCCGAGCGCCTGTTCTCCCCGAAGCAGCGCGACCGCGTGCTGCGCTTCGGCACGCTGCCGCGCATCCCCTTCCTGGTCAAGGAGCCCACGCCGCTGGAGCTGAGCCTTCCGGAGGCCGTGCTGGGCGTGCCCGCACTCGCCATCGGCGCGTGGTACTTTGCCACCAAAAACTGGCTGGCCAACAACGTGCTCGGGCTGGCGCTGTCCATCGTGGGCGTGGAGGCCATGTCGCTCGGCAGCATGCAGACCGCGGGCATCCTGCTCATCGGGCTGTTCTTCTACGACATCTTCTGGGTGTTCTGCACGCCCGTCATGGTGTCTGTCGCCAAGAACTTCGAGGCGCCCATCAAGCTGCTCTTCCCGCGCTCCAGCCTGCGCGCCGCCGCCGCCGCCGGCGAGAAGGCGCAGTTTGCGATGCTCGGGCTCGGGGACATCGTGCTGCCCGGGCTGTTTGTGGCGCTGTGCCTGCGATTTGACGCGGAGCGCAAGTTCCGGTCCACCTACTTCCAGACCGTGTTTTGGGCCTACTGCGGGGGCGTGGGCACCACCATCTTTGTGATGAACTTTTTCAAGGCGGCGCAGCCCGCGCTGCTCTACATCGTGCCCTGCACGCTGGGCGCCGTCGCGGCGCACGCGGCGCTGCGGGGCGAGCTCAAGGCGGTGTACGAGTGGCAGGAGGCCGAGCGGCCGGCGGCGGCGGCGGACGGCGCGGACGGCGCGGCCGGCAGCGGCAGCGGCTCGAAGAAGAAGGAGTGAGCGCGCCGCGCGCGCGCGCTCGCGCCCCAAACCCATGCGCTTGCATTTAGCCCGCATCGTAGCGCGCCGGCTGCGCGCCCGCAACCCCAACAAGAGCCGCGAGGCTCCTCTCTCCTTGATGCCTTGCATTCATTGGCTTTTTCGCATGCATTCCGCTTTTACAGTAACAATCCCCCGTCAGCGGCGGCAGTGGAAAAGCGATTGGCAGCACTACAGAAGCGCAGCAGTGGTGACAGCAGCAGCAGCAGCAGCAGCAGGGCAGCGGTTGGGGGCATCTGCAGCCGCATCTCAGCGCCGCATGAGCGCCCGTCTCCGCCGCCGGCGCCACCAATCCCGCAGCCGCCGCGTCGTCGACGGCGGCTGCTGCTGCTGCTGCTGCTGCTGCTGCTGCTGCTGCTGCTGCTGCTGCTGCTGCTGCTGCTGCTGCTGCTGCTGCTGCTGCTGCTGCTGCTGCTGCTGCTGCTGCTCCTTTGCAAGTGCGCGTCCGGCCTCGCCGCCCCCCTCCGCCCGCTGCAGCTCCCTCAGCCCCTCCCCAATCAGCCCCCGCACGCGCGCCATCGCCTCGACGAGTAGCCGGCGCTCCTCCAGGAACGAGGCGCGCGCAGCGGCGCCCAGCTCGGCTCGCCGCCGGGGCGGCATGGCCAGCACGCGCCCCACGGCCTCGCAGATGCCCTGCGGTGGTTTGCGCGCGTGCGCGCCGGTTGGGGCGGGGTGGTTTGAGGCGAGCCGCCCGAGGCAGCGTGCAGGCCAGGCCAACACTGCGTTGTCCTGCTGCTGCATGCCCGCGGGCCCGTGGGCCAATTCAGTGCAATCCGTCGCCGCGGCAGCGGGGCGGGCACGGCGCGGCGCGGCGGCCCGCACCTCTGCGGAAACGCTCGCGCTGATGTTGCCAAAGCGGCCGAGCGCCGGCAGCGGCGGGCCCGGCTGGCTGAACCGGCGCTCCGGCCGGATGAGCTCGCCGGTCGCGGGGGTGACCTGGAGAAAGGAGGGGCAGGCTTGCTGAAACGAAAATGAAGACTCGGCAACCGCCGCGGCCAACTCAAACAGACACATGCACGCACAGCACACACACACACACCGCACTGTGCACAGCATAACCCGCCAATCGCTCCCCACCTGTTCGTTCATTGGCGCGTGGTCTGTCGCAACCACCAGCGCCCCAGCCGCCCGCCCCTCTGCCAGGTACAGTCCGTAGCCCTCCCGCTCGCTGGGGCAAACGTGCACGCCGCTGGACAGCTGCAGCGCGGCCAGCTCCGCCCGAGGCAGGGGGTCAAACCGCGGCCAGCCGGGGCCTGCGGCGGTTGGGGGCGGCGGCGGGTGGCGCGGCGGCAGGGCGTAAACGCGGGTTTGCGTTGGGAGAAGGATCACCCTGGCGTTGTGCGGATGGCAGCAGCATATTTGGGGAAAAGCGGTTTGGGAGCTGGCAGGATTGAGGCGGGGTGTGCGAGGGGCTCACCGTCTGGAATGCCGGGCCTGGGCACAAAGATGTTGCCCGCCGCCAGGTACTTTTTCGTGGCTGTGAGGTTGATCTGGGGGTTTGGCAGCGGTCTGCGCCCCAGAGAGGGGGCGGATGAGGAGGAGGGTAGGCCCTTGATTGGACTGAGGGTGGTCTCGGACGAATCAAGTGGGGGAACACGGAAAAGCAGACAGCGGCGGCGCCAGCGCGAAAAACCCATCACAAAGCGAAACCCGCCTGCGCAGCGGGGCGCGCACCCAACCACGGTCAGCGCCGGCCAGTCCGGGTGGCGCGCCCAGCAGTCCAGCAGCTGCGCGGTGTGCTTGAGCTCCGACTTGCCTCGGACGTGCAGGAAGCTGCCGTAGTCCGGGCCCCCAGCCGGCGGCGTCGCGAGGGCGGCGGGGTCTATGGCGGTGTGGCCTGCACGGGGGGGCATCGGGTGGTGCGTGCTTGTGGGTGCGCCGGGTTGGGGCAGCGCCGGCGGCGGAGCAGAGCCGGCTTGGTGGGCGGCGCGCCGCGGCCTTTTCTCTTGCCCCAACACAAGGCCCCTCGTAGTCTACTCGCACCACGCACGGCACCAGCTGCAGCCCGGCGCAAGCTGCTGTGTCCCCCCCCCCTGACCCGCGCCGACGCGCCTGTGAACACCACGGGGGCGCTGCTGTTTAGGGTCTGCAGGTATGCGGCCACGAGCCTCTCGCAGACCCTCGCCTTGCACAGCACAAGCTGCATGCGCGCGTGGAGGTCCCTGTCGCTCGCCACCGCGTTCTCAAAGTTGGGGACCCATACGTGCAGCGCCCCCGGGCCGCCGGGCGCGAGCCACGCCTCGGGGGCGCCCTCCAGGAAGAGCCGGGCGGTGGCGGAAGGCGGGCAGGCGGCGGCGTAGCGCGCCAGGGGCAGGGCCTCGGGGCCGGGCAGGAGGCGGGCGCCGAGGAGGGCGATGTAGATGGCGGCGTCGGTGCACCTGTTTGGGGGGGTTTCAGCAGTCGGGTCAAATGCGGCGCTGGCCAAAAAACAGCCTGAAGCTGGGCTTGGATTCATTGCTCGCGCTGATGCATCGCGGTGTGGGTCACAGTGCAACCAAAAGCCGCAACCCCAAGTCCCGAACCCCTCCAAACCGGTTTCCTCACAGGCCGATGGAGCGGTGCTCTGCGGGCAGCATTATGTCGACTTGCGGGCACGGCCGCGCCGCCACCGCCGCGCCAAAGTCGCGCGACTCCACGACGTCGCCGGCGGCCCGGTCGAAATAGACATAGGCGTCCTCGCCATCAGAGCACGCGGCGACGACGGCCGCGAGGAGCCCGTCGTTCACGCCGCCGGGCGGGAAGGGGTGCGGCGCCGAGCCTGGCACACGCAGCCGCCGCTCGGCGGCGGCAGGGCCGCCCGCAGGGCGCGCGAGGAGCAGCAGCGTCGCGAGCGCGGCGGCGGCGGCGACGGCAGCAAGGGCGAGGGCGACGACCGCGGCGGGGTGGCGGCGGAGCAGCCTCGGGGGTGTCGCGCCGAGGCGCGCGTCGGTCAGCTTCAAGCTCGAGGCCCAGGTGCTGCCGCTGCCGCGCGCGCTAACCTCGGACAGCGCGTCGACGTCGTCGGACTCCGAGGCAGAGGCGCGCGACGCGGCGGCGGCGGCGGCGGCGGCCCGGCAGGCCGCGCGGCCTGTGCCGCGCGTCGCGCGCCACCGCGGGCCCCCGCCCGCGGCGGCGCCGCCGCGGCCGAGCCCGTTTGCGTGCGCCGTGGCGGCGCGCACCGCCGCGGACGACGGCGTGTCGGCCGCGGGCCCGGCCCCAGCCGCGGCCGAGGCGGGCGCGCCCGACGCCATCGCGGCTGCCAAGGCCGCCGCCGCGTCGTCGCCCGAAGTGGAGGCCATGGTGCTGCAGCTTCGCGAGCAGCAGCAGCGCGTGCGCGCGCAGGAGGCGGCCAACGCCGCCGCCGCGCAGCAGCTGCTCGCGCTCGCGCAGGCCGTCGCGCGCAGCCAGTCCGCCGCGGCCGCGCCGCAGCCGATGCTGGCCGGCGCGGTGAGCCTTACCAACGGCGAGGACCCTGCGCGCGTCGCGCGCGCCGCGGCGGGCGGGCTGCCCGCCTCGGACGTCGACGGCAGCGGCAGCGACGCGGACAGCCTGCTGGGCACCGACTCCTCCCTCGGATCCGACTCGACCCTCGGCCCCGCCCCGCTGCTGCGCCCGCAGCGCAGCGCGGGCGCCGCGGCCGCGCCCGGCGGCGCCGCGCGGGAGCAGCTGCTGCCCGCCGCCGCCGCCGCCGCCGCTGCGGCGCTCGCCGGGCGGAAGGGGCAGCTCGGCGACAGCGCCTCGATCGATCTGGGCGCCCTGGCCTTTGCGCGCGGCTACGCCGGGCTGGGCGACGGCGCCGCGGCGGCCCTGCCCGCCGGGCTCGCGCCCGGCGGCGCGCGCCGCCACGGGCTCGCGCGGCGGCGGGGGGCGGCCCACTTCGAGGGGTGGTGAAAACAGGAGGCGCCGCGAGCAGGCCACCGCCGCGCGCGCGGCGATGATTTTTGCCTATTTGACTGATTTGAACCGGGCGGATTGATGTGTTTGGATGCGCTTGGGGGACGCCGGCAGCCAGCCCTGTGCCCCGCTTTGTGGGGGGTTACAATTCGTCCGCTCCCGATCCAACATCCCACTCACCACCCNGCGGCGCTCGCCGGGCGGAAGGGGCAGCTCGGCGACAGCGCCTCGATCGATCTGGGCGCCCTGGCCTTTGCGCGCGGCTACGCCGGGCTGGGCGACGGCGCCGCGGCGGCCCTGCCCGCCGGGCTCGCGCCCGCGCGCGCGGCGATGATTTTTGCCTATTTGACTGATTTGAACCGGGCGGATCGCGTCGACAAGCAATGACACCACTCCGCTTCACGTCCCCGTCCTTCTCCCGGGCTTCGGCGAGGTCTGGGCGCGGAGCTATCGGCCGGCGAAGTTTCCCGGTCAAACGGGCGTGCCGGTCGGTCAACGGGGCGTCCAACGCCAGCGCGGGCCTCCAGGCGCGGCACAACGTTTTACCAACACTCGGAGACCTTCCGCTGCGGGCGCGGGGGTGAGGGGGAGCCCGTTCGGGCGGGGGCGATCTGGGCGCGGCGCGAGGGCTCCGAGGGGTTGGGGAGCCACGCGCCACGCGCGCCACGCGCGCCACGCGCGCCACGCGCCACGCGCCACGCGCTGGAAGAGCGCGCCACGCGCGCCACGCTCGGGAAGGGCGCGCCACGCGCGCCACGCGCGACGCGCGCCACGCGCTGGAAGAGCGCGCCACGCGCCACGCGCCACGCGCGGGAAGGGGCGCCGTGTCGCGCCACGCGCCACGCGCGGGGGGCGCCCAGACACTAACGCGCGCTGGGCGCGCGCCGCGCCGCCGCGGTGCAGCGGCACGCGCGGGCAGGGGGGTCGCGCGCCGCCCCTCCACCCGGCGGGGCCGAGGCAGACGGCGAGCTCCTATGGGCGGCGGGGGGAGCACACTCTCTGCGTCGCAGGTGGGCGGTTTCGGGGGTTTCTTTGGCCGTCTTAGGGGGGTCTCTGGTGTTTGATGGGGTTTTTGGGGGGTTTGTTTGGCGGTTGAAACAACAGCGCAGGTCGGTGACGGCACCAACTGCGCGGGCGCGCTAAAGGCGGCGCACGCTCCTCGCGCAACGCCGCGGCCGCGGTGCGCGCCGCCCCCGCCGCCGCCGCCGTGCCCGGTTGAGAGAACAAAGGGTTGGCATTGGCGGCGGGGTTGTGTGGCCTAGCGACGGAGGGCGACGGGGCCCCGGGCCGGCCTGTGGAAGGGGAGGGGCCTTGTGTTTGCAGCAAGCGGCGCGGCGCGCCTTTGCTGCACCGGATCCGATGGCGCCTGCCGCCGCCTGCCGCTGATGAGGGGTCGAGCGCGCCGGTGGGTTGCCCGTCCCCCCCACACCCCCTTATCTTACCCCCTGCCTCCCGCCCGCTCGCCTTCAGCCCCATCCGCAAACAATGCGCGCGTGCTGTGGTCTACGTGACGTCGCTCTCTTGGCAGCGGGTGGCTTCGTTGTCGCTCGGTTGCGGCGGCGGCGGCGGCGGCCGCTCCAAGCCAACCAGGGCTTCACAAAGCCAGAGTCCGACCCCAAGGCCTCGCCTTCGCATCTCCGCAAACCCGTGGCCAAACCGATAGGTGGGAGGCGCGGCATCAGGGCAGGCGTATGCTTGCGCAGGGAGCTGCTGGGGGTTTGGCAAGCCGCGGCGTGGCACATCGCCGCCACGCCGGGCGCAGGCGCGCTGCTGGCCGCCGCACGCGCACACGCTGGGCCCTCCCTTGCCGCCGCTGCACGGCCAATCGCGGCGCCCGCGGCAACCGGCTTTGACATTTAACCTTTTGAAGAGGCGTGCATGGCGGCGTCTGCCGCGCGCGTGGATGATGCAAGGGGCGCGGATGCCAAGCGGCCAAGCGGCCGGACCTTATTCGGCGGGCTTGCACATGCGGCGCCGCCGCAGACGGCTTGCTTGAAAGCACGTAGGTGTAACACGACGGTCCACTGAAGCGATCTGGGGTCAACTGTCACATCCAAGTTTGCGGTCGAACCAGGGGTTGAAAAATCCCGAGTCTGCCAGCGCCAGATGCCAGCGCCCAGATTCCAGCGCTTCCAGAGCAGCGCCCCGCCCCCGGATGCCGGTCGGTAGCCCCATGACTGCCGGAAGCCCCGCGCGGCAGACGAAATGGCGCCAACTGTGTGCCGTCGGGCTCGAGTGGAGCGCACCGACGATGGTTGCAGCACCCGCGCCCGTGCCGCCGGCAGGCGCGCGACTACTAAACGTCGCATTGCGACGATTAGTAGCCCGGCCGCCGCCCCATCGCCCCCTCCCCCCTCTCCACTTCGCCCGTTTCCTGCCCGGCCACTGTCACATCTATTCGTTGTCCATGTCATTGTCGCTCGGCCCATCGTTCGAAGTCGCCCGGCTACGCCCGGCCGCCATTGCAAGCGCGGCGCCCGTCGAGACGCGGGCGACGGGTGAACCGTAATTAATCGGGTCGGTCATCCCATTTCGACCCACGGCCGACGGGCAGGCGCCACCGCGGCAAGGCGCTGCCATGGACGACGCGGCCTCCCGCCTCGGTCTTTCGCTGACCGCGGCCGCCGTGTTGATCGTATACACGTGGCGGTGGGCAGAGGCGCTGTCGGTCGTGGGCGACGCGGCAGAGGCGGTCAACCTCGCCTGGCAGGGGCGGAAGCAGCGCGGCGAGTCGCTGCCGCCCTACGTGGTCGTGAGCTTCACCACGCCCGACGCCTCGCCGGTGCGCGGTTGTCCCTTCGGTCGTGTCGCAGGCTGGCTGCCAGACGCTGCCTTTTTGCCGCCGCCGCTGCCATACGCGGCCCGCCAGTCCCCAAAAGTCCCTTTTGCAACCTTCCCCCGCAGGCCCGTGTTGCGAGGCTCCTGCCCGGCGACAGGCATCCCGAATTCACGCTCAACTCCGTGCTGAGTAGCACGGTGCTAGACAGCGGCGACGGCGCGACAGTGGCGGCCTTGCTGGGGCTGCCACGGCCCTTCAACGGCATGGCAGAGGTCCGCCTGCTCTCGCTCGCACGGGGCATGCAGGCACGGAATGGCCGCATGCCGCCGCGGGGCGCGTTTCCCCCAAACAGCCAGCTCAAGAGCTGGCCGCCGACGCAACGGCGCACTGCCGTGGATTGGGGCGCGGGGTGGATGCGCCGGCTGCTGGCCATCTACTCTGTCACTGGACAGGGCCCGGTGTGGGCAGAGATCAAGGCAGAGGTCGAGGTGCGTTGAGCTGGCAGCGCGCTGCGGGCGCGGCGCGCGCGCGCGTGCGTGCGTGCGGTTCACGCAAAGTCCTCAGTACAGACGCGGGGCTCGCCCACCCCCACTTGGTCGCAACCAACCCGCCGACACTCCCTCTCAATCATAGGCGGCCATCGCCGAGCCCGTGGCGGGCGCGGTGGGTGTCGCAGGCGCCGGCGGGCCCGACGTAGAGGGCTGCATCAACGGCAGCGCCGGCGGCGGCGGTGGCTGCGGCAGCGGCGACGGGGGCGGCGGCGCAGCACCCGGCGGGTGCCCCAGCAGCAGCTGCTCTGGCGGCTCGGGCAGCGGCAGCGGCGGCGGCCGCGGCTACAACGGCGGCGACGACTGCAGCGACGAATGCGGCCGCGAAACGCAGGCAGTGTCGCGCAAGAGGCCGCCCCCCGAGGCCACGTCGGCCCCGGTGCCGTTTGACCCCACCCCGCGGGGCTACTTGCCCCGGAGCTCGACGCAGAAACGCGCGCGCGACGACCAGCGCGCGTTCATGGCCGGCCTGCCCAGCCAGGCCAATGGAGGCAGCGCCGCGCCCGCGACTTGCAGCGTCGAGGTGCGCGCGCCCGCACGAGCATTTGCGGGGCACGTCTGCCGTCGTCGACGGCGCGGCGCGGCGCTTCGCGGCGCGGCTCCCTTGCCGCGCCGCTCCCCTCCACCAACCACCCCGCGAGGCGGTCAGATCAACCCCGGACCCGACCCCCAAACCCGCAGGTGCTCAATGCCGAGGGCATGCTCGTCACGGTCAGGCAGATCGGGCCGTTTTCGACCGAGGCTGACCTGGCGGTAGGGGTTGAGGCGGCTGCCGTCGATGCGCGCGCCGCCGCCTTGGACGACACAGTCAGCTCGTTTTACCACGTCGTGCAGGCAGCTGTCGAGCCGGACTCTCCTTTTGGGCACGCCCTCTCCCGCGTGGCGGACCCCTCTACCTTTTGGCCCGCCAAGCCGAGCCGCATCGTGTGCATTTACACACTGGAGTGGCGGCGGGATGGTGGGGTGAAGGGGCGGGAGTGGCGGACTCGGGTGTTCAAAGCTGCCCACATGCTGTTGCGCGGCGGCCGCGGCCCGCCGCTTGGCATGCAGCTCCCCCTCTGCCCAGGCGAGAGCCTGCTCGTCTTCGGCGTGCCAAATGGCGGGGCGCCCTTCGACATCGACCACCTCTTGCTGGCAGTGGCCATGCGCGCTGAGGCGGCCGCTCCGGCCGCCGAGGACGTGCGCAACCTGGCAGCGTGCTCGTGGCCGTTTATGAACGGCGGCGGCCGGTCAGGGGAGATGCGCTCGGCCGGCAGCACCTTCTCCAAGCAGGGGACCAAGGCGCGCGGCCTCCACTCCGACGGCGCGGGCGCGATGAGCAACAAAAAGTGAGCGGGATTGCGGCTCTGCGGTCTAGACGGACACAAACGGCACTGCTAGGACTGCGGTCCCACACCCGCCGCAAACCCCTTCCTTACCCCCGCCCCCCTGCCCCCCACCCCCTAGGCCACCCCCACCCACCCCCCACCCCCAACCCCCCGCGTAGGTACACCGCAGCGGCGGTTGCCGCGGCGTACGCCCTGCTGTGCAAAGTGCTGCTCCCAGTGGTGCGCTCCATCAGCGGCTCGCTTCGCGCACTGCTTGGGCTGAATGGAGTGGACGTGTGCAGCCTCAAAAACGGGCGCGGCGATGGGCTGGCGTTCGGCGCCGTGGTCCTGGCGGCGTTCGAAGCGTACGAGGCGGAGCGCGCCGCGCAGCAGCAGGCAGGCGACGCGCCAGGCGCTGTGGCGGCAGCAGCAAGGTTCCCAGCAGACGCGGTCGGCTTGGCAGCGCTGACCGCCGGCGGCGAGGCCCTGGCCGCGTGCGGGGCCGCAACGTATCCTTTCACTACCTTATTCTTCACGACTAACGGGGGCGTCCCGCCCCACGTGGACGAGAAGGACAGGGGCGGCAGCGTCATCGTGTGGGAGGGGGTGGGGTTGGACCCCGGCCCCCCTGCCGCATGGTTTGTCGCGTGGTGCTGCTGGCTGGCCGTCCCTGTCCGCCCCGGGGTGCAGCTATTCGTGCGGAGCGCAGAGCTCGTGCACGGAACGGGCTGGCTGCAGCCCGCGATCCGGCCGCTCCGGAGCAGCGGCGGCAGCAGCAGCAGCAGCGACAGCGCAAACGGCGGCAGCGACAGCAGCAGCGACAGCACCGGGGGGGGCGGCGACGGGGGCGAGAGCGGCGGCGGCGGGGCTGGTGGTGTGCTATTGGGTATGGCGCTCACAACCAACTGCGAAGTTTTCCACGCGGCATACCGTTGACCAAGGTGGCAGGGGGGTTGCGAGCCTTGACATGTCATGCCCCCAGTCCGGCGTAGGCGAAGCCGTAGGCAAAGCCGCCAGTCCCCGGCCACCCACCCCCCGACCCTGCCCTCCCACCCCAACCCTGAAACCCCCTCCACAGGCCGAGCGTTGCATCGGCGGCGACAGGCGATGCGGCGGCGGCGGCGGCGGCGGCGGCGGCGGCGGCGGCGGCGGCGGCGGCGGCGGCGGCTGAGCGTGCAGCGGCGGCGCAGCAGGTGGGAGGGGTTTTCCTGAAACCAGGGCGGCCGGCGACGCGCGTCGGCGGCAGCGCCGTCCACGGGGGGGGGGGGGGGGGGGGGGGGGGGGGGGGCGGGGGGGGGGGGGGGGGGGGGGGGGCGGAGGGGCGGGGGGCGCTCAATGCAAAGCCGCCGCGCCTCGCTCGCGGCGGCCGGCGCGCGTTGACCGCGCGCGGTGCCTCCCCGCCCCCTCCCGCAGACCATGGCGTTGATCTTCGTGGCAGTCAATCGCGATAGCGCACGTGCCGCTGGTGAGGGAGGCCGCGCGTTAGGCGCGGCGGAGGGTCAATTGGTCAGCGAGGCCGAGCGCTGCCCGGGCGAGCCCGCAAGCCGATAAGAATGGGCGCGTACGGCGGACGTAAACGTCTGCTAGACGCGGTGCATCCTGCAAGAGTGCATCCGGCGCGCGGCGCCCCCCAAGCGCCGACGTCGCCGGTGAGTAGCGCCGCGCGCGCCTGCGCGCGGGGCAGACCGACGCTTGCGCATGCGTCTATATCTCAATTGTCCCAAGTTCGGCCCGCTCCACGGGCGTGCAGCCGCGCGCCACGATCAGCGCCGCGGATCCCCGCTGTGCCGCACTGCGCGCGCCCCTCGGATTGGCGCGGCGCGCGCGCAACTGACGCGGCCTCGATGGCTGACGCCCCCGCCGCCGCAATGCACCCGCCGGCGGCGCAGGGGCAGCCAGGGGGGCCGCTCTCTCCCGGCCCCCTCCCGCCGCCGACGTCCCCGCCGCCGCCGCGGCGCGTCCAGACGCGCGCCAGCGGCGGCATCGCCCCGCGGACGCCCGCGCGCATCGCCCCCCAGCCGGCGCAGCCCCGTGCCCTTGGAAGCTCCCGGCCGGCAAAGCCGACGGGCGGGCGCGGCAAGATGCGCCCGCGCAGCGCCGCGCCCGCCTCGGGGGGGTTTGTGGCACGGCCGGCAGTGGCCGCGCTGAGGCACCTGCTGCCAGCGGCCGCGTTCCCCATCGCGGGGGGCGCCGCGGCGCGCGACGCAGGGCTGCTGAACGGCACCGTCGCATCGCCCGCAAGCCCCGAGGCGCAGAAGGCCATGATCCTGGCCGCGGTGGCGCGGAGCCTCGCCGAGTCTGCCGCGCGGGCTGCGGCGGCGGCTCCGGCCACTCTGCTGGACCAGATGGCGGTCAGCAGCGCAGTGCTCGCGCTTGGGTGGGGGGCGGGCGCCTGGGCCGCCGCGCTGCAAGCCGTGGCTGCCGGCGCCCTGCCGTCGCCGGCGCTCGTGGGCCCGGGGGTGGAGGTCGTCCCGCCGCTCCCCGACCACGCTCAGGTGACTGCTGTCATCGCTGGCCTGGCGCTGGTGGCGCCGCAGTGCTTCCGCCTGGACCCGGGGGGGCCCCGCAAGCAGGTGGGCATGGGGGGTTACAAATGGGTGTGTAAGAGGCTGGAGTGTGCCAGCCAGCCAGCCAGCCCTGGTCGGGCTGAAAACACTACTGGGGCTTGGATTGGCCTCCCAGCCGTGTCGAATCCGGGCGCCTTTTCCAGGCCCGCCGCCGCAGCCTCGGCCGCGGCCCGCGCATGTGCCTCTGCAGCGGCCCTGGCTTTCGCCTGCCGCCGAAGGAGAGTGAGTGAGCCAGCCACCCGGCCAGCCAGCCAGCCAGCTAGCCGCTGAACTCGCCGACCCCGCCTGGTCGCCGGCTGAAACATCAACTCCCACCACGAATGCCCGCAGTCCGGCCTCGGACTGCCCGCCGCCGTCCACCTGTCGGGGGCGACCCTGGAGCCGGCGCTGCGGGAGGCGGTGGGCAAGCTGGCGGGGATGCTGGAAGCAGACGAGGCGCTGCGCGCCGCCATCCAGGTGCGCCTCTCGGGTGTCCTTGGTCCAGCGCCCAGCCGTGTTGCCCGCCTCTGACGCGCCGGCGCCGGCGCCTCTGAATTTGATGCGCCCGCAAGGTGTGTGCGCCCCCCACCCAACCCCCCTCACCCAACCTCCTTCACCTTTGCTCGAGCAGCCGCCGACGCTGGCGCGGTTGCCGCAACCGCCGCAACCGCCGCAACCCCCCCCCCCCCCCCCCCCCCAAGCCGCACCTCCACCTCAACCTGGACTCGAGGGGCTACGAGGCCGTGAAGGCCCAGGCCCGCGCGTGCGTGGGCCTGTTCCAGGAGGCGATGGGGCTGCAGAAAAAGTACGTCGTGCGCTGGCAGATCGTCGCGCGGCGCGCCGGCGCCGAGCTGCTCCCCCACGCCCTCTTCCCGGGTGCCACCTCGGCGATGCACCAAGACGGCCGGTGGGTGCCCGACCAGAAGCACGTCTACCGCGTGCTCGTGGACGTCGGCCCGCCGCGGGCGATGTCCTTTTGGCGCAAGGCCGCCGACGGCAGCCTCGAGCTCGCGCTGTGGACGATGGCGCCGCTGGTGGCGTTTGACGCGCACGCCGCAGGCAGGGACAACGAGCTGATTTGGCACATGCGGTCCGAGGCGGGCTTCACGCTCGCCTTCGACATCGTCGACGCCGCGGCGCAGGCGGCGGACGGCGGCGGCGTGCCGCTGGAGCGGGCGGCGAAGCGCGCGGCGCGCGCGTCCAAGGCGGCAGCGACGGCGCGCGCCGACTGAGCGCGCGGGCGCGCGGCGGTGCGAGGGCTGGCGGCGGCGGCCGACCCGGCGGGCGAGTGAGCGGACGGGTTCTTTGGGAGCGACGGCCTCCGCCCGGCGGCGCCGCGTAGCGGCGGCGCGCGGAGCGGGGCCGGGCGCCGGCGGCGGTTGGCGGGGGGATTGCCGCGGGCAAGGGTTTTTTGGAGAGCGCGGCGGGGTAGGGACCGACTTTTGGCTTTCGAGGCGCTGGCCTCATGTTTGGGGCGCCGTGGGCGGGCGCCCGTGTAAACTAGATGCGGGCTCTCCAGCAGTGCAGGCAGCGGGGGCTGGCGGCGGGGCGGGGCGGGGCGTCGCGGGTGCGCGGGTGCACGGGTGCGCTGGCAAGCCAAACGGGTCCGTCAAGATAGGGTGCGTTGACCAGACAGGGCGCGCACGCTGCATTGCCCGGCGCACGAATGGCCCCCGACACAGAGTCGCCCCGAAAATCCTGCTTGAAGCCCGCGCGCCCGTCCATGCACCTCTGCCTGCCCCGCGGCCGCCGGGCTGGCGCGCGGCAGCTGCTGCGGGCTGTTGCATGCATGCCCCCGGCCGCCTGCGGCCACCAGTTGCGCCGATCAGAACAAGCCGTCCATACTTCATTATCCCATTGCCGTTGGAGCAGGCAGGGCGAACGCGCCACGACCCCGCGGTCCGGCGCGCCCCTCCCGCCCCCTACCCCCCGGCATGGAGCCCGACGAAGCCCCGCGGAGGAGGTCGGTGCGCCTGGCGGCTGCGAACGGGACAGTGCGAGGGCGCAGCGGTGGCGGCGCGCGCTTACCGCCGCCCCCGGCCGCTGAGGCGCTGCCCGAGTTGCCAGGTGCGGGCGCGGGCGCGCGCGTGGAGTGCGGGGCGCGGGTGGGGAGAGGGGAGCTCGGGCGAGGGAGGGAGGGGCGCGCGGGGGCCTGCTGTTGACGGGCGGGCGCTCACGCGCGCGCGCCGCCGGCCCCGCTCGCCGCGTGACCGCCGGCTGCGTCGACGGCTGCTGCGCGGCACAGCCGGGTTCGGGGAGGGCGCGGGTGCGCCTGGAGCAGGCAGGGACACAAATCGCCGCCATTTCCCGCTCGCCGCAGGGAGGCGGCCCGCGTTTGAAGGTGGGGCGGCAATGGAGGTGCGCATTTGGCGAGGCGGCAGACTGCGCGCGGCGCGGCGCTGGAGCCGGGGGGGGGGGGGGGGGGGGGGGGGGGGGGGGGGGGGGGGGGGGGGGGGGGGGGGGGCGCGTTGGCCCGTCAGGGCGCGCACACTGCATTGCCCGGCGCACGAATGGCCCCCGAAACACGCGCGCGGAGGGGCTGCTTCGGCTGCGGCGGCGACACGGGACGCGCGGGCCGTTCCCACCACCAATGCCCCGCCGCCGTCCCATTGCCTCTCGCCACTCCGGCCCCCGATGCGCGCGCAGGCTCTGCGTGGGGCCGTCTACAATCTCCTGGGCAATGCCGCCGCGACGCGCGCCGCTGCGCCGGCCGCTGCGTCGGCCGCGGAGCACGCTCTCAGCGAGGTCAGCTGCCGCGCCTCTCGCAGCGATCGCCCCGGCGGCGATGGCTTCCGCTACCACTTCCCCGACGGCAGCAAAACGCGCTCAGTTGACGAAGCTGCAAGGGCGGTCGTCCACGCGGTGTTGCCGGCGATCCGCCAGCCCGCCGTCGCCGGCGTGCCTCGTCCGCGCCTTGGGTCAGATCGCGTGCCCCGCGGGGACGAGTCCTTCCACTTTTACTACGGCCTGACCACCGACGCAACGGCTGCGACGGCGGCGGTGCCGCCGGCGTGGGGCGAGGAGCAGCTGCTGTTTGTGTTCCGCGACCGCGGCCCTGGTGCCCGCGAGCCGTGGGTTGTGGTGGGGCCGTCAGAGGCGCTGCGGCGGGCGGGCCTGTGCGGCAGGGGCGTGTACGCGTGGCGCGCCGGCGGCTTCACCAAGGGCCAGCGAATCGGGGTGTATGCTGGGTTTGTGATTGGCCCATGCGAGGAGCCGCGCGTTGAGCAGTGGCGCGCGCAGCAGGCGCAGGACTACTGGGACGCGCTCATCGACATTGCCGGCCACACCATCAGCGGCAAGCACAGCCCGTTTGATGCATTTGGCGAGCTGCATGCAACGCTTAGCGACGGCCGCGTGCTTTACCCCGAGGCCCAGGTTTCATGGCCTGGCATGTTTGCTCACCTGATGAATGACGCGCACAGCATCCCTGGTGCTGGCGCAAACGTGCGCGTGACCGACCCCGACGGCGTAGTGCAGGCCGTGTCGGCCATACCCCCGTTTGACCCTGCCAAGCAGCTCGCTGCCAACGCTGCGAGCGAGCTGCTCTGGCCGTATGGCACGGCGTTTTGGAATGGGGGCGCAGAAGAGTCGGGCTGAGTACTGTACTGGCGTGTAAGTTTCGAATGCCGCATATGGGTCATTGATCAGGAGGGGGGGGCGGCGGGGGCATGGGGCGGCGACGCCGCGTTGGCGCGCCACCACGAGAGCCGAATTACACCAGCAGCAGCGCCGGCGGCGACGAGGGGGCGGGCAGCCGGTGCCAAGGCCGCATTGGCGCTTGGGGGAGCGGGGAACGCCGTCCGCAACGCGCCGCTATGCGAAAGGGGTGCACACTGAGCCAATTGGGGCTGTCGGGGCGGATAAACCCCGGCGCAGCGGCGCAAGAGCGGGCGGCGCTGAGGCGGCGCCAGCCCACCCACCACGACCGACCGACGCGGGTGACGCGGCTGAATGGCCGCAGCCGTCGCCCCGCGCAGGGCGCATTTAAAAGGCGCATAAATTACCCGCCTTTTACGGCCGCGTGCGACCGGATACACCGCGCTGCTCCGGGCTCGTCCAGGGCCCTAGGGGTGCTTTGCGCCCGACCCACGCGGCGGACATCAGGCGCTCTGCACACTCGGTAGAATGGATATGACGGCAGCCGCGGTGGAGCCGGCGTCGCTGGAGGCGGCGCGGGTCACGCTGGCGGCTGCGGCCAGCAGCGCGTTCCACGTAGTACACGTGCAGCTGTGCTTTGTAGAGGCCATGCTCGCGCGTGGGGGTCGTGGGAGCGGGGAGCCAGCACCAGCCTCAACGTTACGAGCGGTTTCGAGTGAGGGAAGCATTTTCGAATGAGGGCAGCTGACCTGAATGCACCCTGCTGCCAAGGCCCCGCGTCGCCAGGTGCGCCCCAAAGCAGCGACCCCCTCAACAAGGGCCGGGCTGAACGGACACTGTTGAAAGGACCCGAAAAATGGGCGCGAGGGGCGCAAGCGGCTCGGGCGGCGCGGCGCGGCGCGGCGAGGGCGCCCGCCTGCGCCTGCACTTGCGCACCCCCTCCGCTGCACCTTCTACGGCTGCACCACCTTCTAGGCACTACCCCTCCACCACCCCTGCACCTTTTCAGGCTGCACCACCCTTCCCCACCTCTTGCACGGGACACCTTTGCCGGCTGCGCCACCCCTGCACCACCGCGCGGGGGCCGTCAATGGTGCGGTTTTGCAAAGGGTGCGCTCATCGGCGGACGAGCTGCCAAGCAAGGTGGAGCGCGCAGTGGAATTCCAGGGGATTACAATGGGCGCGGGCACACTAGGCGGCGTCACCGGCATTGCGGGTGGCCGGGCCCTGTCGGCGGCACCTGCCTCGGGCGCGGCGCTGCCGCTGCTGGCGGGCGCGTCGCCTCGCCGGTATCGCCGGCGTCAGCGCCGATGCGCGCGCCGCGGCCAAACGCGCGTCTTGCCCCCCCGCCGCCCCGGTGGCCGCGCTCGGTGTCCCCGGCCCCAGTGCAATTAGGGTGGGTAGAGCGGGTGGGAAAAGCCAGGCACATGCGGCGGCTGGGGACCGTTCATTCGACCAGCGTCCCGGCGCGGCGGCGGGTGTTGACGATGGCATCCACAATTGCAACGGTGACAACTGCCGTGCTCTTCTTGAGCTCGGCGTAGGGCTTCATGGCCGTCAGCAGATAGAACAGTTCGGTGTCCTCCTGTTTGAAGGGAGAGGTGTGCCTGCCTTGGTGCACGCCAGCGTGCCCGCCTGGAGGACTGAGGTTTGCCCCGCCGCCCCACTGCAATGACCCCGCACACGTAGTTGCCCTAACAAAGCCAGTGCCCTTGCCGACCGCGCCCTCTGCCGTCAGGGGCAGCCGACATGTAACACAACCCCCGGACAAACCCCACGCACCGGCGCGCCGCCGATAGCGCCTGCCCAGTTTGGCGGTCCCGGGGTCGCGTAGAGCTCTGGCGCTGTTGCAACTGATATGCTCCAGTTGTAGAGGAGCCCGCGCGGCACCGTCTGGGGGTGCAGGTTGATCCCGCAGCTGCGAGTTGGGGGGGGGGGGGTTACGCAAGAGTCTCAGGGCCTTTGGGGGGCCTTTGCAAAGCACACGGGCGGTGCGGCGGTGCAAAAAGCACGTGGGCGGCGCGGCAGATGCGCCGCGGCTTTCAAACTCACTCGGCCCAGTTGAAGGAAGCCGCCACCGGCAGCACGGTGCACCACCTACGCACGCCACGGAGGGGCGAGCCGTCGGTTGGTAAGGACGGCCGCCGCGGTCGCAAAAACGGCTTGGGCGGTGCGATAAACTCCCTCCGTGCGCACCCAGTACACGATAAAATGAAGGGGGGTTGCAACTCTTTGGCTGCCTCTGCTCGCGACTCACCGCATGCCGCCCATGCTGAGCTGATGCACGCTCACGTTGAACGGCATGATCTTTTTGGTCTCCGTGTCGTAAAACGTGAACATGGCGCGGCACATGTCGCAGCGGCGCGTGGACTCGAGGTTGCCGGCGGCCATGCCCTCGTAAAACACCCTGGTGGGTTTTGGGTTGTGGTTTTGCGCGAAGGCGCCCTTCAATATGCTTGCCCGAATATGCTTGTCGCCGCCCAACTACACTTGCGGATAGCCAACCATTCAAACAAATCAACAAGCGGAGCGGCAACAGTGCCCGCATTTACACCTACTTGCCGAGCTTGACGTCGAGCGCGGCGCCGAAGAGGGTCTGCGGCAATTGTTGACATTGGGTTTGGGGGGGGGGGGTTCCGAATGGAGGAGAGGGGTTGGTTGGTCGGTTGAAGCCGTTGGTGAAGCCTGCATGGCATGGCAACAAGCGTCCAGGTACGCAAGCAGCGAGGCGGCGCGCAACCCCGTTACTTGCGCGCCACCGTTGATCACCTGGGCCAGCAGTCCCGCAAGGTCTGGACCACCCGGGGTGTTGAGGAACGAGGTCACCCTGTCCCAGAGGTCGCGGCGCGCGATGAAGCCGCTGCGCGCGCGGGTGGGGCGGGGTGGTGGTGGTGGGGGTGGAGCGGCGACGGGCCCTGGTCTGCATGCTGCCGTGGGCCTCGTGTGCAAACAACCGACCGCCGCCAACCTGTAACGCACAGTCTAACATACCTTCCCATGTTGACCGCCAGCAGCAGGCTCGCGCCGCCGGGCCAGAACTCCCCCAGGCGGCCGTCTTGCAGCGCCGCCTCAGCCTTGGCCCACGTCTTCCGCCGCCAGTCCGGCGCGCCCGGCGCGACCTGCTCCCGGAGGGACTCTGGCAGCTGCTGCTGGTAGCGGACGATGGTCCCTTTGAAAAAGCCGCGGAACTCCGCGGCCGCGGCCGCTGGGTCGCCCCCGTGCTGCCGGCACCAGATCGCGCGCACGACCGCGGCCGCGTCTTCGGCCCCCTCCGCCGCCACCTCCCCGATCTGCTGGGCGAGCGACGGGTCGGAGGCAGTCTGCGATGCCAGGAATTCTTCGAGCAGGCCGTTGTTGAGGGCAAAGGCGAGCGGGGAAAACTTGAACTCGGACAGGACTGCGCGCGACCGGTCAATGTCGGCCATGGTCCAGCCGGGGGGGGGGGGCAAGGCGTCGACGACCCGAGGGCTTAAAGGTACAGGTCCTTAGGCGCCGAGGGGGCACTCCCCGGTCGGGGCGGCGACAGGGAATTCAAAAGGGCGCGCAGATCGCAGCCACCCCGATCGCAGCCCTTCGATCGCACAACATTTCAGAAGCATCTCTCGCGATCATGGAGATCCCCAGACCGCCCGACCGGCCCCTGAGGCAGCAGCTCTTCGACCCGCCAGCCGTCCTGCGCGACGCCCCCGTGGACGCCCACTTTGCCGGCGTGGACCGAATCGTTTACTGCAGCAAAAGCAGTGATCCGGTGGTGGTGCAGCGCGGCGGCGTCACGCGGTCGGACGGCAATGGCCACAAGAGGTTTCTGGCCGCTGACGGCGAGCTGATCCATGCCCTGGAGACTGCGCTGCCCAACCACGAGGGGCCCTTGCTGGTGGAGGCCATCCAAAGCAGCGTGAGCGTGCGGAGCTGGGGATGGGGAGCTGCGGCCTTGCGGCGCTGCGCCCGCATGGCGCAGGCGCATGCAGCGCGGCACGCGACGCCCACAATTCAGCCCGGCGTCCGACACCCCGCTCGTGCTCCCCCACTCGTCTCGCCCGATCCGCAGGGCAGCCACCAGAACACGGCGTGGGCAATCCTGAACGCTGCGTCGCCCCCCATCGCTGACCCCATCACCATACTGGACCGGTCAGTGAAGCGGCACAAGGAATACGCCCCGCGAAAGCAGAAAACGGTGGACATCGACATGTACGGCCCGCTACCAACTACCCAGGCGGGGTTTGCGCTGTTCGGAGCACCCCCGTCCTGGCAGGAGCAGCACCTGCCCACGCAACCAGCACAGCAGGCCGAGGTCGAGGCGGCGCGCCTGGAGGCCGAGGCCGAGTCGGCCGCCGCCGCCGCCGCCGAGGCGGCGCGCCTGCGGGCAGAGGCCGCCGCCGCCGCCGAGGCCGCCGCCGCCGCGTCCCGCGTGCTGGCCGTGCTCAAGCGCGCCCCCCTGTCCCTGGAGCTGCCCGCCAACCACCCCGGCCTGGCGGCCGTCTCCAAGCTGGTGCGCGCGCTGGTTCGGGGCTGCCTGGGGTTGCATGTGCTTGCCGTGCCTTGCCCCGCAAGGCCTTGCCTGCCCGCCCGCAGGGTGTGCCCTGCTTTGGTGGCGAGCAGCGTCGGTTGCTGTCGTGCCCACGTTGACCCTCCCCGCCCCGCGCCCCTTCCTCCGCAGCCCGACCCGGCCATCATCGCCGGCGCCGCCCGCCTGGTGCGCCAGAAGGGCCCGCAGG
Source organism: Raphidocelis subcapitata (assembly GCA_003203535.1). Taxonomy (NCBI): domain Eukaryota; kingdom Viridiplantae; phylum Chlorophyta; class Chlorophyceae; order Sphaeropleales; family Selenastraceae; genus Raphidocelis; species Raphidocelis subcapitata. The sequence continues at coordinate 105,003 of BDRX01000100.1, read as the reverse complement.
ACGCCAGGGGGATGGTGCGCAGGAGCGCGGACGTGCTGGTGGGCGCGGCCGAGGCGGCGCGCCTGGAGGCCGAGGCCGAGTCGGCCGCCGCCGCCGCCGCCGAGGCGGCGCGCCTGCGGGCAGAGGCCGCCGCCGCCGCCGAGGCCGCCGCCGCCGC
>BDRX01000100.1:61365-98639 GCA_003203535.1 Raphidocelis subcapitata | reverse complement strand
GCGGCGGGCGGGCTGCCCGCCTCGGACGTCGACGGCAGCGGCAGCGACGCGGACAGCCTGCTGGGCACCGACTCCTCCCTCGGATCCGACTCGACCCTCGGCCCCGCCCCGCTGCTGCGCCCGCAGCGCAGCGCGGGCGCCGCGGCCGCGCCCGGCGGCGCCGCGCGGGAGCAGCTGCTGCCCGCCGCCGCCGCCGCCGCCGCTGCGGCGCTCGCCGGGCGGAAGGGGCAGCTCGGCGACAGCGCCTCGATCGATCTGGGCGCCCTGGCCTTTGCGCGCGGCTACGCCGGGCTGGGCGACGGCGCCGCGGCGGCCCTGCCCGCCGGGCTCGCGCCCGGCGGCGCGCGCCGCCACGGGCTCGCGCGGCGGCGGGGGGCGGCCCACTTCGAGGGGTGGTGAAAACAGGAGGCGCCGCGAGCAGGCCACCGCCGCGCGCGCGGCGATGATTTTTGCCTATTTGACTGATTTGAACCGGGCGGATTGATGTGTTTGGATGCGCTTGGGGGACGCCGGCAGCCAGCCCTGTGCCCCGCTTTGTGGGGGGTTACAATTCGTCCGCTCCCGATCCAACATCCCACTCACCACCCCCTGTTTTGGACCCGCACACATTCGACACCGACACATGCCAAACCGTCCCTCATGCTTCGCCTTGATTTCGATGCTAAAACGCACCCGGAGCGCCCATCCACCGATGCGCCGCGCCCACCCTGTTCCTGGGAACCCCCGGCCCTGGGGTTAATCAGCGCGCAGCGGCCCCGCATGTGCTGCGGCGCCCCTCTGCCCGCGCCCCCGCCCGCGCCCGCGCCCACAGAGGCGCGCGCTGGTGGGGCGCGCGGGCGGCAGGCAGGGCGCCCGCGCTGGCGGCGGTCCCGCTGAATCGCTGGGCCGCAGGCCCGGCTGCCCATACGTGCGCCCACTGAGGCTGCACTCCCGCACATAACCCAAAGGCCTCCCAGCTGGCCGATTTTAGAGGGAGCAGGGAACTCAGTTTTGAACGCAGACTGCTGTAACAGCAACTTTCTACCGGCACCAGAGGCTTTAGATGCTACTGTGCGCGGCGCAGCACCGGCCAGTTGCAGGCCGATTGGGCAGGCCTTGACAGCAAGCAAGCTCAAATACTCCTCACGCGCAGCGCACAAGGGCTTCAACGGGTGCAAGGATCCAAAAGGCAGGCAGGGCGAGGCAGGCAGGGCGAGGCAAGCGGGGCGAGGCAAGCGGGGGAGTTTGCAGCTCAAGCCACATCAAAGGGTGGCTGGCCGGTCTTATTCGCAGCACGCCACCCGCAGCGCCCCGTGCGTGCATGCATAAAAGCAACGCTGCGGATCCGTTTTGCAGAATCGATCGATTGGGACTTCGCGCTTGCATGGGCACAGGAGAGAGGGAGAGAGCGGCGCGTGTGCGCTCACGCAAGGTTGCAGTCGGCGGCATGGCAGGAGTCCCGGCAGACTATGCTTTAGGGATGTCGCGAGCAAAAACGGGATGGACCGGTTTGTTTGTTTGGGTATGCGTTGTTGGCGAGCTCTCTGCTCCCGTCAAGGGGATTCGGCTTGCCGCCCTCTTGGCTGGACTGCTCTTGGACTGATGTGCTCCTGCAACCATGCAAAAGTGTGCGCGGCAAAACATCCAAAGGGCCAAACAGCTTGGTAATGAACAGCATAAATGTCAGTGGGCGGAGCGGGGGCAGACTAGAGCGCCTGCAAAACGCCTTCCAAGGCTCAGCAGGAGTCCTCAGCTGCGCCCAGTGTTGGGCCGGCTGCCAAGCAGGCCAGGACACGCGTTGCCCACGCCCGTTCAGTGCCGCCGCCTGCTTCATATTGCTGCGCGCCAGCCGGCCATTCTGGCTCCGCAGCAGCAGCGGCTGCCGCTGCCCTGCATTCGCAGCCGCGCGCGGGGCTGACGGCGGCCACCCATTGGCGGCTGGCGCCGGCGGCTGGCGCTGGTTTCCGGGTGGTGCCCGGGGAGCCTGTCCCTCAATGCGGCCGCCGAATGGGGCTGAGCCTCGGCACGAGAGAAGCTGGGGCCGCAGCCGACCAGGGCGTGCGTCACCGCCCGAAAAAGGCAGAGCCCATGGTCGGCCGCTCCCCTGCCGCCGGCACCGTCCGACTGCTCGCCGCGCGGGGCGCCACGCCCATGCCCGCGCCCTCGCCCGCGCCCTCTGCGTGTGCATTGGCGGCCGCGACGGCGGAGCGTTCGGCTTCAGCCACGTGGTACGAATCGACCAGCGCCGATGGCGCGTTGATGGTGGCTGCTGCGTACAAATCCGAGTTGGCGGCACCCAGTGCCTGGGCAGCTACCACGCCGCCGTAAATGCCGCCACCTGGCGCGCCCACAGCTCCCCAGGGGCGGGGATCGCCAGCGGCGGCGCCGCTGGCCGTGCCGGCGGCGCCCGCAGCCGAGCGCAGCCTCCTTTGTTGCGCACCGCCCGCCGCGTCGCTCCCCGCGCCAGCGCGCCGGCCGGCGGCCAGCGCCCGCCCGGCCGCTGCGGGAAGGAACTCGAGCGGCACGTCCCCTCCGTACACTTCCGGCTTTGCGTACCAGGGGCCCTGCGCCGCCTCGGCCGCCTCGCGGCCGCGCGTCGAGGCGCCGCCGGCGGCGCCGTCGGTCCCGACGTCCTTGCTTGAATAGGATCCCGACACGGCGTCCCCCGCCTGCGCGATGGCGTGCGGCCCGTCGCCCATCTCGCTCATGGAGAACGAGTTGGCGGGGAGGTGGTTGTGCCCCACGCTGGCCGTCTGCACCATCTTGCTCTTGCCGACGCCCGGGGCGTTCTGGGGCTCGAACACCGGCAGCGTGTTGCCGCGCGCAGTGCCGGGCGTGCCCTTGTCGGTCGCGAGCAGCATCGAGTTTGGCGCAGAGGCGGCGAGGAAGCCCTGGTCCGTCGCGGCGACCGCGACGGGCCCAAAAGCCGCGATGCCGGCCTCCCCAAAGCCTCCCATCTGGAACAGCCCGCCCGACGTCGCGGTCTTGGACATCGCCGCCGGCATTCGGTCCGCGGCGATCGAGGCGACGCTCGCCTCGTTGTGCTGCACGCCGGCGGACTTCGCCTCGGTGACGGCCTGCGCGTTGAGCGTGATTGCGACAGACAGCCGCGATCTGTCGATGCCGGTCGATGACGTCAGCGCGTCCGTCGTCTGGCGCAGCTGCCGGGCGGCGTCGGCGCCTGTGCGGTGGGCGGCGGCGTTGCGTGGGGCTTGGTCGGGGTTGGACGGCGGGCAGTGACTGAGCTTTGGGCTGGCCTGGCAACCATGCCGAGTTCCAACTCCACGGCTTGCGCCCAGTTGCAGCTGCTGGGTGTTTCAGGCTTCCTGTTGCAGAGCTGAGCCCCAGGGTCCCACCTGCAAACAACTGCAGCAATAGCAGCAGCGGCACCGCCGCCGCCCAAACAGCGCAGCGGCGGCGGCCCTGCTGCATCGTGCCGGCCGTTTCGAGCGCGCGAGCCCTGCGTGCGCGCAGCAGGCGACTGTTTGGACCGGCAGCCGGGCGATAAAAAGACTCCGAAACGCCTGAAATACTTTTCGCGTGCATCGCGGTCGCCAGCGGGGCCTAGCTGCTCGCGAAACGCTGCGCACCCTCGAAAACTGCCCCGCGGGGCCCGGCAGCGGCCTCGGCCGGCCTGGTTCGCTATCTTAAAACTTAATTTGGTGTTTATGGCTCGCAGAGCACCGAGGCCGCCGGCTTGGCCCGAGTTGCCTGGCAGGAGATTGCGATCGCGGTTTCGAGCGTGGTGTGGCTTTCAACAGACGTTAAAAGCGTCGAAACCGCGTTTTGAACGCGGCAGGCGCGCGCGCCGGTCTGCATCACTCCGGCGCGGCTGCAGCAGGCCGTGCAGCGCCGCCGCGACTGGCTCGCGCCCCCCGGCTCACTCCTCGACCCTTCACCTTTTGGGCCCCAAGCGAGATACAGGTAATGATTGCCGAAATTTGGAGCACGTGAGTGAACAACACAACCGTTACTATCGACGCCGCCGCCTCCCCGCCGCCCCCCGGCCCCTCCCGCCGCTCGCCGTCCGCGCGCGCCGCCGCCGCCGCCTGCGCAGGCGCACATTGGCGTATACAGGCGCACATTGCAGCGCACAGCGCACACACGTTGCAGTCCTGAGGGGGAGCAGGCCTTTGCTGATGACGCGCGCAACGGAGGGCCAGCGCTGGGCCGGGGATTGACGTTTCGAAGTGGCAAGGGAGGCGGCTCAGGGCGAAAAAGCGTGGCCGCTCGCAGGCTTTCCTGTGACTCACAAATTGCAATATGTTGGCTTGCCTGGGGCCCGCCGGCCGCGAGCCTCGCTGACTGAGTGGCGGCGGTGCAGGCCACTGTACAGGTTCAACGCTAAAAAACAACTGCAAGGGGCAGATTCCCAGCGCGCTGCAGAAGGAACAGCGGCGCATGCAGACAGGGGCACGTCGCCCTAAATGCCGCTCTGCGAAACGGCCAGCGCCTGCCCGGCGGCCGCGACGGCGATGGGGCCGCGGATGCCGCTCGCGCCATAGGAAACAGATTCGAACTGCTGGGCGCCTGAGAAGGAGGTCTGGCTGCGGGTGCCGCCGCCGCCAAAGTACGGCTCGCCTCCCCAGCCCGCGGCGCCGAGCGCGCCCGCGCGGCGGAAGGCCGAGCCGCCCGAGTCGGTTTGGGGGGCCTGCGCGCGGCGGCGGGAGGAGGCTCCGGCGATCAGGGCTTGCTTGGGCGGGCAGCGGCGGGCGTCATACCGGGATTCACCCAAAGGCGGCGGCCAAGCCACGGTGGAAAGTGAGCGCTCCACCCCAAACTGCTGAGTGGAGGCCCAACCGGCGCGGCCCGAAAGAAGCCCATTCCAGTCACCCACCCGCGTGCCCATGACATCGCCGAACTCATCCCTGTGCCAATGCTTGCCCGGCAGCTCGCCGCCTACCCACGAATTGGCAATCGCCTTGGAGCCGCCGTACAGCCCGGTCGCATCGGCGGTCGCGGTAGCGTGCGTGCCGCCGCCGACATAGAACGCGTTCGGCGCCGCCACCGCGACCGCCGCTCCGCCGGCGCCGTACACAGATGCAGCGGCCATGTCTCCTGTGGAGATGACGGGCATTTCTCCCAGTCCGGACTGCGCGACGGCGCCGCCGTTTGCCGCGGTCGGCGCCGCGGATGAGACGCGGCCGGTGGGGCCCGGCAGGAGGTCGCCCGCAGAGTGTACCTCGCCGGCCTGCACATACACGCCTGTGACGTCGGTTGTTTGGGGGCAGGGGGAGGGGTGACGTCGAATTTGGGGCGGGGGGGGGGGGGTTCAAACGTCTGGGGGCCTGGCCCATGCTCGAGGCCCTGGCTGCAGTCAGCCCCTGCTGGCCGACCCGCGAGGCGGCAGCCCGGCGGGAGGCATTGACTGAAAGCCCTGGCCCCGCCCGCCCGTTTATGCGTGCGCACCTGCGCTGTTGGGGTTTGCGAGCGCCGCTGCCTCGCCGCCGAAGCCGTCGAGGGTGGTCGCGATCTGAGGCGCGTAGCGCGGGTTCTCCCTTACAACATGGGTCTCAACTAGCTGAGCCAGCAGTCGCGCCGCATCCGCGCGCGACGACAGTGCTAGCAGCAGCAGTGGCAGCATCAGCAGCGGGGCCAACGGCCGTGGCCGTGGCGGCCGCAGCGTTGCCGCGGCCGAGAGGTGTTTGCCGCCTATGGCGCGCATCCCGCGCCGCGGGGTCTCATCGGTTGCTGGGTGTGTCGCGTGCGCGGCCAGCAGCCTGTTGATTGGGCGCAAGGCGGGCTGCGTTGGAGCTTGCAGAGGGCTCCATGCGCAGCGCGGCAAGCCGCATGCAGGGCATGGCCGCAGCGGCACACGTGCATGCGCACACGCGTGCCATGCGCACAGTCGCACACCCAACGGCCTCGCCGGCCGCAGCTGGCGGAAGGATTGCACTCGGACAAGCGGCTTGCCTTGATCTTTCGAGCGTCGTGCAGCAGGTGGGGGCCTGCGCGGCGCGGCGCAGTCGGGGGTCAAATCAGGCGCATTCGCTTTCGGGTGGCGGCGGGCGCAGGGGAGCCGAGCGCCCAAGCGCGCTGCGGAACGGAACGGCATTGCAAAATCACAGCCCCCTGTATGGTGTGATGCCCGCATACTCCCCCCCGGGTGACCTGTTGTGGGGGTTCCGATAAGTCCCGCGAGTCGCGACCCGCGCGCGCCTGGGTTGTTCGCCTGGTTGGGGTCTTTAAATGGCCGTTTGCGTCCAATTGAATCTGATTGTGGTGGCGAGGGGGCTGGCGGAGGGCGTGCAAGAGCGGCGCCTGGAGCCCTGGACGTGCCAGGCGCCACCGCAGCTTCCACCTGACGAAAGCACGGCCTTGGCGGGCAGCTTGTGCAGCGCACCCCCAGCCCTGCCGCCGTCTCCCCTGGAGATCCCACACGGTCTCCCCGCGACGGCACGAATGAAAAAAGTCTTACAAGAAGGGAAGAGCTAACAAGACAGGCGGGCCGGCCGCGGCCGCCCTGCGACGCCGGGGTGCGCCGCCCTTGTCGCGTCGGGTCGCCGCATTTTTTTTTGGCCGCCGGGCTGTTGCACACGGCCGCACGCGCGCGCGCGCCGTACAGGCGCGGCCGCTGGGCGATGCGAATGCTTCAATAAACTCCGGTCAAGGCGCACACCGCCCGCGCGCGCGCGTCAACCCCCAGGCGCGTCGCCCGCCCGCCGGGGCAGAGCGCGCTGCCCGTCACCAGTGGCCGTCACTCGCGGTTAGTCATGTCGGAGAGCCCCGAGCGGCTGCCGTCCCCATTGTATGCGGGGATGCGGGTGCGCCGGCCCACGCCCCGCGTCGCCGGCTTGCTCGGCTCGGGAGCCGCCTTGGCCTCCGCCGCCGCCGCCGCCGCAGCCTTTGCCGCCGCCCTGGCCCCCGCCGCGCTCGGCGCCGGCGAAAGCGGCGCGGCGGCAGCCTTTGCCCCCGCCGCGCTCGGCGCCGGAGAAAGCGGCGCGGCGGCAGCCTTTGCCCCTGCCGCGCCCGGCGCGGGCGACGGCGCCGAGGCTTCTTCGGCCTCCTGCGGCGGCGCGTTCTCGCCGTCTGCGGCGCCGCCGTCGCTGGCGGCGGGGCTCGGGGGCTTGCGCTCGGGGCTGAGCAGCTGGAACGCCTCGTTCACGTCGCCGCCGCGCTGTATCAGAGGGGGGTTTGTTTTGGGGCAGGGGAGGGGCGTCGTTTAGGCTAGCCTCCCATGCCGGCCTTCCAGCCTACTGGACATCCACAACACGGACAGCACCAACAAAGCCAGCCCAAACCTGCATGCACCGATCCAGCGCCAGCCAAAACCAGCCCCCTTAGCACGCCCTACCCCCCCAACCCCAGACCGGGCGCACGCACCCGCAGAATCTCCTCCCTCTCTGACCGGAAGTATTCGAGCAGCACCTCCTTGGGGGGGCACAGCAGCTCCCCCACGCGCTCCTCAGACGGCACTGCAAAGGCGCGCTCGCTCGGCAGCGCCGGCGGCGCGGCGGCCAGCGCGGCGGACGCGGCGTCGCGCAGCGCGGCGGCGGCGGCGGCGAGGCCGTCGGCGTGCTGCTTGGCAAAGGCTGTGGGTGGTAGAGCGAGGTGAGAGGGTTGAGTTGGTTGCGTGGGATGAGTCGCAAGTGTGAAGCAAGTGATAACTGATGATTGATGAGCGCTGGCGGTCGGGTAATTAGGAAAGGAGCTGCAAAAGAGGCCAAACCCCAGCAGGCGGGCCTGAACCCCAACCAGCGGCGCAGCCCCCAGCCAGCGGCGCAGCACGCGCGCGCCCGCCCCACCCTTGATGGCCTTGTCCGCGCCGCCGGCCGCCGCCTCGAGCCCGTCGGCGACGGCCGCGTCCGCCGCGCCCGCGGCCTCCACCGCCGCCAGCAGCCCCCCCGCGCCGGCGGCCAGCTCCTCGGCGCCGCGCGCCGCCGCCGCGCCGGCCGCCGCGCCGCCTGCGTCCACCGCGGCGCGGCCCTTTCCCTCGGCGGCCTCCAGCGCGGCCCGCTGCCGGCCCGCCTCGGCCGCCGCCTCGGACGCGTACCGGGAAACCCCCTCGCGCACCGCGCCGGCGTCGCGCCCCGCCGCGCCCAGCGCGGCGCCGATGCCCTTTGCGCCGGCCGCCAGCGCCTTGAGCTGCTTGGCCACCTCCTTTTCGTAGGCCTTGGCGTCGGCCTGCAGCGCGCCCGCCGCGTCCTTTGCGGCCTTCGCGGCGCCGCCCGCCGTCGCGCCGAGCGCGGCGTCCCCCTCCTGCAGCCGCCGCCGCACGCCCTCCACCGCGCCGGCCACGGCCTCGCGGCGCTCCGAGACAAAGGCGCCCAGCAGCGAGCTGATCTGGGTGAGCAGCGCGGACTCGCGCTCGCGCGCCGCCGCGTCGAAATCGGAGGCGAACGACTTGAGCGCGTCCGCGGCGGCCGACGCGGCGGCGCCGGCCGCGTCGCGCACGCCGGTCACCGCGCTGCGCGCCTCGGCGAGGCCCTCGCCGGCGCGGGCCATCGCGGCTCGGGCGGCGTCGGCGCCCTTCTGCGCGTCCGCCGCCGCCGCGCTCGCGAGTGCGCCGACGGCGCCGGCCTGCGCCTCGAGCGACTCCGCCAGCGCCTCGAGCGCGGCGGCCGCGCCCTTGCCGGCCGCCTCGGCCGCGTCCGCGGCGCGCGCGAGCGCCGCGGCCTGCGGGCCCGACAGCGAGGCCAGCGCCGCGCCCGCGCCGTCCGCGGCGGCGGCAAGCGCGCCCTCCACCGCGGCGCGCGTGTCTGCGACGCGCGCCTCCATGCCGCGCAGCTGCCCGCGCATCGCCTCGAGCTCTGCCTGCTTGCGGGCCCTGAACTCCGCCGCCGCGCCGGCCACGCCGCGCAGCTGCTCGCGCTGCGCTGCGACGGCCTTGTCGAGCGCGGCGCGCAGCTTCTCCGCGCGCGCCGCGCCGTCGGCGGCCATGCCCTCGAGCGCGGCGCGGTCCGCGCCGGTGACGGCCAGCGAGGCGCGCAGCCGCGAGAACACCTCGGCAAGCTCCCCCGCCGCCTCGCCCAGCGACCGCGACACGTCCTGCGCGTGCGCCGCGATGGCCTGCTCGCTGCGGCGGTGGGACACCGCGATGAACTGCCGCTCCTGGATGGCCACCTCTGCGGCCGCGAGCCGCGCCTCCGTGTCTGCCAGCCGCGCCTCGGCGTCCCGCAGCTTCGCGCCCAGCCGCGCCTCCGCCTCGGCGGCGCGGGTGGAGAGCGCCTCGAGCTCCTCGGCGTGCGCTGTCGCCATGGCCTCGACCTCGGCCTTGCTGCGGCCCATCATATCGCGCAGCTGCGCGCGGTCGAGCTCGTACTGATCGTAGCTGCGGTACAGCGGGGGGCAGTACGGTGGGGCGGTGGAGGTGTGAGGCGGTACGGTGGCGCGGTGGTGTGGTGGGAGGCGGTACGGTGGCACGATGGGGCGGTGGGGGCAGTACGGTGAGGCGGTCAGCCATGCGGTCAGTTCGAGCAGTCAATGAGGGGTGAGCGCCTCTGCAACGCTGGCCCAGCGGCCCCCCAAAACTCCCAACCGGCGGCCAGCAAAACGCCCCCAATCGGCCCCCCACCGCTCCGAGCTGATGAAGATGCCATTCTTCTCGCGCGTCGCCACCAGGTCGAGCTTGAGGCGCTCAATCTCAGTTGTGAGCTCCTTGATCATGGTGGTCTTGCTGATGCGCTGGTTGACCTGGTCAAAGCGCGCGCGCGGTCGGGTTTGGGGGGCGAATGGATCAGGGGAGGGTTTGGGGCTGCGCGATTGGGCGTGCGGTTTCGGGGATCCGCGAGCCTCGTGGGCACCTCTTGCCTTGTTTCCGCGCGGCCAGCTGCCCAACCGAAGCGCCGCAGACGAGCCAAAAGCCGGCGCGCACAAGGCCGCGGCCAGCCACCCCTCCCCTCCCCACCTCCGGGCGGTTGCGGATGTTCTTGGCGCGGTGGGCGTAGTCCAGCGTCGACACCGTCTCCTCCACGCACGTCACGCTGGGCCCGATGGTGGCGATGATGCAGGTCTTGGTCTTGCCGCCCAGGGAGTCGCGCAGCAGGCGGGTCAGCTTGGAGTCGCGGTACTGTCGGGGTTAAGTTGGGTTTGGGTTGCGTTTTGGGTTTGATCGGGTTGGGTTGGGGTTGTGTTGCATTTGAGCGCGGTTAGGTTGGGTTGGGTTGGGGCGGGCATGGTTTGTGCGTAGCATCTAAAGAAGCATGTTTTGCGCACCCCAAGTCAACCAGAGCGGCGCCCCCCCGCGCCGGCCCCGGAGAGGTGGGCCCCCAGCTGCTTGCTTCAAGCAGCAGGAGCCCCGCGCACCGGGATGTGCCCCGAGTGCTCCACGAGCGCCGTGATGACGCGGCCCAGCGTGAGCAGCGACTGGTTGATGTTGCCGGCCTCGCGCGCACGCCCGTCCTTGGCGCCGCTCCTGCCGGGGCGGGGCGGGACGCGTCTGTGAGCTGCATCCACAAACTGGCAAGCGGCCCTTCTCGCGCAGCGCTGCACACCGCCCGGCCCCCTGCACTCCCCCCCGCAAAGCAACCCGCCTTCCCCCCGCCGTGCCCTGCCCCCGCCCCCACCTGCTGATGTTTTCGCTGCCCGCCAGGTCGACCAGGTTTAGCTTCCCGATCTTGATAACGTCCTCCCCCTCTGGCGTGGTCTCCTTCATGTGGATTGTGACAGTGAAGATGGAGTGGCTGCGGCTGGAGCGCTTGTTGAGCAGCGTCTCGGCGGTGCGGCGCTTGCTGGTGCCGCGGTCCAGGACCTGGTAGATCTCTGGGGGAGTTGGGGAGGTTTTTTTTGGGGAGGGGGGGTAGAGGGTTGTTGAGGTTTTTGTGGGGGCGTTGCACATATGCAGAGGGTTAGAAGCTGCGCCTTGTAGGAATGTGGAGGCGCGCGCGTGCAGAGCCCCCCCGAAGCGCACGCAGGCAGGCCCCCACGGCCCATCGCGTCACCCCCCTCCCCCAACAAGCCGCGCCTGCCGCGTTCTTGACCACCATCTCCTCCAGCCCCTGCACCACCACGCCGCTGCGGTCCTCCAGCAGGCGCAGCCGCTTGTCCTTGTCGTCCGCAACCTGACGGGCGGGATGCGTGTGTTGTGCGTGGGGTGGTTGGGTGGGGAGGATACGGCGGCGGCGGGAGCGTGCCAGCAGCTGCGCGGCTGACAACCGCACAATGACGGCGTGCACTCTCCCTGCTTGAGAAGCCGGTGCTGCTGCCAGCCGCCGTGCCAAGGCAGGGTGGCCAAGGTCGCAGCAATGGGACCGCGCGAACAGCCGAGATCATGCGAGTGGCCCCCCAGATCTCAGATCGCACTCACGCTCAGCAGGTCGGTGAGCTCCTCGTTGTAGAGCTCCAGGAAAGACACCTTGACGCTCGAGTCGGTCACCTGCGTTTGACCGGGGTTTGACCAGGGTTCAGGGTGTGTGTGCATGCGGGGAGGGGTGCGCCCATGCCTGCGCAGCCGGCCGCAGAGAGGCCCTGCCAGCAGTCGCGCCGTCGCAAAAGCGGCGGCCCCAAAAGGTGGTCTGCGCCCCAAGTTGGCCGCTCACGTCATCCGACTCGATGGCGTCGAAGACCTGCTTGATGGCGCGCGGGATGACGCCCGCCTCTGCCGACAGGCGCTTGCCGTCGGTGCTGTTGCGGGGGCCGCCCTCCATTGTGTACGTCTTGCCGGTGCCGGTTTGGCCTGGGGGCGGCAGCACAGGGGGTTGATTGGGTGGGGGCGGCAGCACAGGGGGTTGGTTGGGTGGAGGGAGACACGAGGAAGAGGCTTGGGCGCGGCGCGGCATGGGAGCGCCGATTCCCCGGCCGGCGGTGCCGGCCACCAGGGCGCCAAGGCTGTGCTTCTTTCTGCGGCGCCCCGCCACTGCCGCCGCCCCTGTTGACCCCCAGGAGCCAACGAGCCACGGCCTCCAGCGACCAGCCCCGACCACCACCCACCGTAGGCAAAGATGGTGCAGTTGAAGCCCTCCAGCACCTGCGCGCGTCCGCCACGTTTCAAAAGCAAAGCGGGCTTGTTGGACGCAGGTGCAGAGGCGCCGCCGCCACTCCCTCCCAAGCCAGGCCCGGCCGCGCACCGCCCAGCTGCGAGACAATCGCGCAGATGCGGCGGCTGGATCCGTCCCCTTTCGTCCCCGCACCTCTTGCACTATGGGCACGATCGCCTGGTTGTAGACCTTCTCCTGGTACGAGTCGGGGCCAAACACCTGGCGGCGGCAACAAAGTGGGACGCGCCTGTCAGTGGCTGCGTGGCCGCACGACAACGGCGGCCGGCGGGCGACGCACCGCTGCGCGGCGGCGCCGCCGCCGATGTTCCCCCCAGCAGCTGCAGGCGCGACCTCCCAGCCGCGGCCCGCTGGCGCGGATCCATGGACGGCCCACTCTGCCCCGGGCGCGCGCCTTGTCGTAGCGGAAGGTCCGGCTGAGGGACTTGCCGCCGACGCTTTGGTAGAGGGTCACCTCCCGCAGAGCCTCATTGCACTGGATGGCCTGCGACGAGCGCTCCGCCATCTCCTGGGGGTTGGCGGGCCTGGGGGGGCCGCATGCGGGGGGCGTTTGCGGGTGCGGCGCTGAGCGGCGGCGCGGTGGGCGGCGTCGACCGCGGCGCGCGCGCTCCGCACCGCACCGCGCCGCGCTGCGCCCGCCGCAGCTCGCCGCAGGCCCCAGCGCGGCTGCCGATGCGTCCGTGGGCTTTCTTATCCACTCGCCTGCATCTCAGGATCACGTTGACGTGCACGCCCTCCTCCCCCAAGCCCGCCTGGGACCGGGCGTCAGCCATGATGGGCTGAATTCAAAGGCGCCGCGCCACCGGGACGCCCGCAGAGGCCAGTGAGCACTCTAATAAGCTTGTTGAAACGTTTTCAAGAACTACGAGCTGCCTACGCTCCCGATAGCGCCTCAGATCAGCTGCTGCACAGGCCGCGACTGGCGGGCCCCTGTCTTGCGGGCTGCTATACCACGCCCCGCTTCCGTTTGTTGTGTGCCTCGTCGCAACTAAAGCCTCGACGTTCCGAGAACGCGGTCCGCAGCTTCCGGGCCCCTTCACCTGTCCGCCCGGCTGTTTCGTGTTGCTGGGTTCAAGCGGCAGCGCCCTACGCGTTTTCGCGCTTTTCGCGCGGTCGCATCGGGTGCATACGGCCAAGAAGCGCTTTATAAGGGCGCTCGCCAACGCCCCATTGCCTCTGGGCGGGAACGCGGTCGCCGAGCGCGCGGAGGAGGCCTGTTTCGCAGCGGGCTTCCGCACAGGACACCTGAACAGACTCAGAGATCTGATGTGAGCCAGCTGGACCTGCTGCGCCCACCCCCCGCCGGCGACTGGCGAGCCCCGCTCGCACGGCGGCCGCGGGGCGCAGCGCCGCCACGGGCCCGCTGCACTCATCCCGCCAAGGGGACACGGTAGCCTGCAGCGCACCGCCGGTGCCGTCGCTCGCGGAGGATGGCGGCGGCGGGGGACCCCTATGCGCTACGCGCCCTGCGCCGAGCCCAGCGCGCCCTGGTGGGTGTGCTTGCGCTCACCGCCCAGCTCGCCGGGAGCGCGCCCGCCGCCGTGGGGGCTCGATTTGTGCCGTGTGCCCTCGCCCGATGTCACGTGCACCCTCACGCTTGCTGAACCCCAACCGCGCCCGCAGGAGAGCGACAGCAGCGACCGCTCGAGCCGCGGCGGCCGCCCGCTGCTGCGGGCGCTGCGCGCCATTTCTGCGCACTGCCTGACCGACGCGGCACACCACGCGGAGGCCGTGGCGTGGCCAGGCCTGGTCGAGGCCGTGACCGAGCGCCTGTGCCCCGTGGACACCTCGAGCAGCGACAGCGACAGCTCCAGCGGCGACGAAAGCGACGACTGCCACACCTGGTCGCCGCGCCTGCCCGCCGCCGCGCTCGACACCGCCGCAGACCTCGCCGCCTCGGCCGGGGGGCGCGCCGCGCTGGTGGGGGCGGGCGCGATCCTCGAGATCTGCTCGCTGCTGTATGGGCGGCTGCTGCCAGTGCTCGCGCGCGGCGGCGGCGGCGCGGCAGGCGGCGGCGGCGCCAGCAGCAGGGCGCCGCCTGCGGCCCCGCTCGGCGCCACGGCCCCCCGCCGCGACAGGGCCGTCGCCGCCGCGGCCGCCGCGGTTGTGCTGCTGGCGGATCTGATGTTCGACGAGGCCAGCGGGCCGCGCCTCGGGCACGCGCTGGTCGTGTCTTTTTTCTGCGACCGGCCGCGAGGCTGGAGGGGGTGGCGCTTGGACTCCTGGCGGGGGCAGTTTGTGCGCGACCTGGCGGAGGTGCGCGCGCAGCTGCCGCCGGCCCGTTTTGCTGCCCTGCCGCGGCGCGGCTGGGGTGCCTCGGCGCGCCGCTGTTGGGTTGCTGCGACTGTGGGAGCCTGCTTTTCCGAGCGCTGACAGACGCCCACGCAACCCGCCGCCGCGCGCGCCGGCGCGCCGCAGGCCGCGCGGCAGCTGCCGGGCCCCGCCGCGCAGGCGGCGGCCGCCGTGGTGGGGCGCATTGCCATGGAGGAAAAGTACCCTTATCCGTGTGGGTTCACAGGCCCCCTCTGGGGGCTGCTGGAGCCAACAATGTCCCGGGACGATTTTTTGCGGACCCGGTTCGAGGCGGGACCCCTGCACATGCCGGCGCAGCCCGAGCACGCGCCCGCCGGGCGCCAGGAGAGCGGCGGGGACGCGGCCGCTGCGCGGGCGCCGCCGCCGCCGCCGGCGGCGCCGGCGTGGTGGAACCCTTACCATGCAAAGGATTGGCCGCTCGTGCTGGGGCAGCTCACCGACGTGCGGGCCCTGGGCGCGGGCGATCTCATGGACCGGCTGCTGCCGCGGGCGGTGGCGCTCGTGGACGCCGCGCCAGGCGAGGAGGATCCAGTGGCGGTGAGAGGGCCCCCGCGCGGCCGCCGCGCGCGTCGCACCCGCGGGGCCGCACGGCAACCTCCAGCCGGCCCGCAGCTGCGTGCGCACAGCCCCGCCAACTCGGGCCGCCTGAGGAGCAGCTGCAAGCGCCGGCGTTCGACGGCCCCGCGCGGCGTGGACCCTTCTCCACCACAGGCCCCCCGGCTCCCCCACCAACCCCACCCTCACACAACCCAAAACCCGCAGGTCTGGCGCGCCGCCTGGCGGCACGGCGAGCTGCTGCGGCCGCTTGAGGGCGGCTGCGAGGTGCGCCTCATCCGCACCGTCGCCGGCCCCGCAGCAGCGGGCCCAGCAGCAGGGGACCCGGCGGATGGCTCAGGCCCGGGCCGGAAGAGCAAGAGGCGGAAGGGCGGCGACCAGCGAGAGGGGCCACATGCGGTGGAGCAGCTGCTGGAACCCCTCTGCCCCGCCAATGCGAGCGGCAGCAGCGGCGGCGGCGGCGGCGGCGGCGGCGGCGGCGGCGGCGGCGGCGGCGGCGGCGGCGGCGGCGGCGGCGCGGGCCAACCGTTCGCAGCAGCCTGCCCCGGCGCGCTGGCCCAGGGCTTTTCGCTCTCGCTGCGCGGCGTGTCGCAGCGCTGGCGGCCGGCGGCGGTGATCGCAGAGGCTCTGGAGCAGACTTTCGGCGTGCCGGTCAGCGCCAACGCCTACCTGACCCCGCCAGGTGCCCGGGCGCGCGCGCTCTGCAATGCAGAGGCTGGGCCATCCGCCTGGGGCACCGGATGCGGCCCGTGCTTGCCGGCGGGAGCCAGGCGCACCGCTGCACCCCGCCTGCCGGATGCCCGCCACCCTCCACCCTGGCTCAAACCGGCTGGCTGGCAAGCCCCCCCTCTCACGCCCCCCACCCCACCCCACCCCCCGCCCCGCCCCAACCGCCCGCCCCTCAGGCGCCCAGGCCCTCAAGGCCCATTACGACGACCACTGCGTGTTCATCCTGCAGCTGCGGGGCCGCAAGCGCTGGCTGATCGCGCCCCCGCCGCCCGGCCGCGAGCTCCCGCTCGCGTCGGAGCGGCGCGGCCCGGTGAGGGCGCTGGCCGAGGGCCGGGGCGGGGCGCGGTCGCTGCTGCTTGGGCCCGGGGACAGTTTGTACCTGCCACGCGGCTGGGCGCACGAGGCGGTCGCCGTCGGCGGCGCGCCCGGCGGCGGGGAGGGGCGGCCGGGGGAGCAGCGGCGGCGGCGGGGCCTGGACCAGCAGCAGGAGCAGCAGCAGCAGGAGCAGCAGCAGCAGGAGCAGCAGCAGCAGGAGCAGCAGGAGCAGCAGGAGCAGCAGCAGGAGGAGCAGCAGCAGACGGATGCATCGCTGCATTTGACGTTTGGCCTGGAGGTTGAGCCGCACGCCACCTGGTGGGGCTTCATGCACAGCTTTCTGCGCCGCACGGCCGCAGCCACGGCGTGCGCAGACGCAGCCCGCGAGAGCGGCGCGGACGCCGTTGCGCTGGCTGCTGCGGAGCTGCTGCTGCACGCCCTCCTCGCGCGCGCCGCATGCGGCAACGCCGGCGGCGCCGGCGGCGGCAGCGAGCAAGGCGGCGCAAGCGGCGGGGCGGATGGCGGCGACGCAGCTGGCGCGGCGCGCGTCCGCCGCACGCTGCGGCGGGCCTTTCCGGCGCTGTGCTGGATGAATTTTCATCCGTGGGGAGTCCCACACCGAATGGGGGCAGCCTATCTTGAGCTTGAGGGCTTGCTGCCGCCCGCGCAGCCGCTGGACGGGGGCGTGCCCGACGCGCCCCTGCCGGCCAAGGTGGACTTTGAAAGCATTGCGGCGCGGCTTGCGCGCCCGCTGCTCGCGCCCCTTGGCCTGCTGGCCGGCGCCGGCGCCGGCCTGCGGCGCGCCGACGGCGGCGCGGTTTGCCGCGCGGCGGCCGAGGCTGCGGGGTACGCCGGCGATCTGGCGCGTCTCATGGAGGGGGGGCCCGCGGCCGCGGCCGGGGACGGCGCGGCGGCCGGAGACGGTGATGCGGCAGCCGCCGGTGATGGCGCGGCGGCGGCCGAAGAGGATGCGGAGCGTGTGCCGTTGCACCTGCAGCCGATGCTTCACCTCCTGCTGGCGGAGGCCGGCGGCGGCGAGGGGCGCGGCGGGGGCGGCGGCGACAGCGGCGGCGACTGCGGCAGCGGTGCCGCTGCAGCGCTCAGACACGACGAGGCCGGCAGGGCGGCGGCTGCCGCGCCGCTGGGCCCGCTGCTGCAGGAAGCGGCCGTACTGCTGGCCGCAGCTGCAGCGGGGGGCGGCGGCGGCGGTGGCGAGGGAGGCGGCGACGGCGACGGCGACGGCCCGGCGGTGAGGCTGAATCGCTCGCTGGAGCTGATCGCTACGCGGCTGGGTCGCGTGCTGGAGGAGCGGCCGGGGGGTTGGGATGGGGCCACCGAGGCGGCCGACAGCCACGCGCGGGCGATGGACCGCGCCCTCCAGGTACGCGCGGCGCTGCGGCGCGCCAACCTCGCGATGCACCTGGAGTAACTGGCAGCGGATTGGTGGGCTGTGGCGAATCGCGCTCGAGCGGCGCAGGTTGGCGCTGCGGTTGGCACCCATGTGGAGCGCCGCCCCTCCAGCCCCCGCCTCCTGGGCCCGCTTCCACCCTCCGCCCCGGGCTTGATTTGCTGGGCACATTTTTACACGCGCATCGAACGCCCCGCTGTCCCGCAACTCACCCGCCTTCAAAACCCTCTGGGCCATAGTCACCGCCCGCGCCCGGAGTCCCCACCGCGCTTTCGCAACGACCCGCGTGCGTCCTTGCTCGATTCAAAACGAAATTGGCGGGCCGAAACACTGCGATACCGCGAAAGCCCCATACGCGAGCGAGGGCGGCACGCAGTCCAACGACTGCTCTGGCCCCCACCGCCGGCATGGGCGCGGGGCTTGCGCCCTCCAATGAAGCTCCAGAAATGACGGCTGTCGAGACGCGGCCGTCAAAGGCGCCCGCGAGCGGCGCGATTGCGCTGGTTGCTGAGAGCAGGGCGCGCTCATCACCGGCCGTGATAAGGTGCGGCGCCCGCGCGTCCAGCGGTCGCATTCGGTGCCGAAATGTCTGTTCAACGCGTTACCGCGGGCCGGCCGCGTGGGAGGCACCCCACCGGCGGCAGGCCCGCCCAACAGTTGCCCCGCCGCCGCCGTCCCCTTTGCGCACCGGCCCTCGAGCCACGCGTCCCGGAACCCCGCTCCCGCCCGCCCCGCCCCCCACCAGCAGCGTCGACAGCGGCGATGCGGACGTCGGCGACTGCGCAGAGACCGACAGCAGCGGCGCGTGCGATGCCGACGCCGCCGCCGCCGCCGCCGCAGCAGCAGCCCAGGTAACCAAGGCCGGCGGCGCCGCCGCGGCCGCGGCGGCCGTCGTCGCGGGCGGCGGCCTGTCGCCCGCGCTGTCAGACAAGGTCAAATTCTTCCGGCGGCTGCGGCGCGCGCGCACGACCAACCGCGCGGGAGCCTTTGTGCCGGTGGGTTTGGGCCTGCTGCGCTGCGTCGCGCGCCCCAAGCGCGCGGGTGCTGTCACGCACCCTGCCCGCTGGTCTGGAGTCCGTTGTTGCCCCCACACGGCATCAAACCACCCCATCCAGCCGCGGCTGACAGCTCCCAAACGGCCCCCGCCCCACCCCCTCCCCCGCGCCCGCAGTTCGCCTCGCCGCCCCGCCCGCCGCGCACGCCTTCGCCCGCCATGAGCCCCCGCGTCTCCGGCGGCTTTGACCACGACAGCGCTGGCGCGGCGCACGCCGACGACTCGCGCCCCGAAAGGGACCAGCCGGCGCCCGAGCCGGTGACCCCCAAGGGAGACGGGCCCGAGGTGGCGGCGCCCGAGGCGGCGGCGCCCGAGGCGGCGGCGGAACCCGACGCAGCAGCGCCCGAGGCGGCGGCGGCGGCGCTCGAGGCAGCGGCGCCCGAGCCAGCAGAGCCCGAGGCAGCAGCGCCCGAGGCGGCCACCGCGGCGGCCGCCGTGCAGGACGCGGCCGCCGAGGCCGAGGCGGAGGCCGCCAGGCGCGCCGCCCAAGCGATGGCGGCCGCAGCGGTGGCTGCAGTCGTCAAGCGCGCGTCGGCGGCGGCGGCGGCGGCGGCGGCCGGCCCTTCCACAACCGCCGCCGCGCCGCAGCTGCCGGCCCTGCTGAAGCGCGCCTTTTCGGGGCTGCGCACCATGGCCCGGGCGCCCGAGAAGCAGCCCGGCGCCGCCGCAGCCGCAGCCGCCGCAGCCGCTGCCGCCGCGGCAGCCGCCGCCGCGGAGCAGAAGAAAAAAACGGAGCAGCGCAAGCAGGCCAAGCTCGAGGCCAAGCGGGCCAAGCTCGAGGCCAAGCAGGCGGAGAAGCAGCGGCGGCAGGAGCAGAAGCGCAGCAAGGCCAAGCAGAAGCAGGACAAGCCGCCGCAGGAGCCGCAGCAGGAGCCCGAGCCGCGCGCGCCGCAGCCCGAGCGCGCGCGCTCGACGGACGGCGGCCGCAAAAGCGCGGAAGCCCCCAAGCCGTCGGCGGCCAGGGTCAGGGCCGAGGCGCTGCACGAGGCGGAGGAGGCGGCGCGCGCGCGCCCGGCGCCGAGCGGGCCGGTGGACTACCACCCCGCCGCCGGCAGCGTGGCCAAAAAGGCCCAAATCTTCGAGCGCGCGCGGTCCGCCTCGACGCCGGCCTTCTCCCGCGCCGACAGCGCCGGCTTTGCCGCCGACGACGCCGCCGGCTTTTGCCACACCGACAGCGCCGGCAGCCGCAGCGGCAGCGGCGGCAGCGAGCGCCCCCCCGGGTCTGACGCGTCAGCCGCCGGCTCGGAGTCGACCTGGGACGGGGACTCCAAAACGCGCCTGCCGATGCTGCTCGCGCGCGCGCGCAGCGCGGCCGCCAAGGGCCTCGCCGTCGCCCTGAACGGCCCCGAGGGCTCCGCCGAGGCGCGCGCCGTCGCCGTCGCCGCCGCGGCGGCCGCGGCGGCGGCGGCCGCCGCGGAGGCCGCCGCCGAGGCCGCCGCCGCCGCCAAGGCCGCCGTGGCCGAGGCGCGGGGGGAGGCGCTGTCGTCGGACACCTCGTCGCAGCCCGCCACGCCGGCGCGGGGCCGCGGGGAGCGGCGCTTCCCTCGGGGCTTTGTTTGGGGCACCGTCACCTCGGCCTACCAGGTCGAGGGGGCATACCTGGAGGAGGGCAAGGGGCTGAGCATCTGGGACGCGTTCACGCACTCTGCGGGGCGCATCGCAGACGAGAGCAACGCCGACATGAGCGCCTGCCACTACTACCGGTGAGCGCACCGGGGCCGTGCATTTTGCTGCTTTGTTGGGTTGTGCCGCAGGCCTGCATGCCCCGGCCGGCCGCACGCGGTCGCACAGCAGCGAAATGCTCCACCCCAAGGGCATGTTCAAACCTGAAAACAGGCTCGAACCCTCCACAACCGCCCCACACAACCGTCGTAACCGCCTCCCACAACTGACCCACATAACCGCCCCCCACAACCGCCCCACACAACCGTAACCGCCGCCCACAACCGACCAACACAACCGCCCCACATAACCGCCCAAACCGCCCCCCCCCCCCGAAACCGCCCCCCAACAGCTACAAGGAGGACGTCGCCCTCATGCGCTCCATGGGCGTGCGCGCCTACCGCATGTCCATCTCCTGGGCGCGCATCTACCCCAACGGCAAGGGCAAGGTCAACGAGCGGGGGCTGGCGTTCTACGACCGGCTCATCACAGAGTGAGCGCCGCGCGCGCGCGGGAGGGCGGGGCTGCTGGCCGTGTTTGGGCCTTTCTTGCGGCGGCACGCTGCGTAAAACGCCAACCCCTTCCTAGCAAAGAGGGGCAAGCTTTGGAAAGCAAACTTCAAAACTCGACCTTCCAAATAGTCTTAAATGGTCGGATCCCTGCCTCAAACCGGCTCTCAAACCACCCCTCAACCGCCCCTAACCCCCCTAACACTCCCCCCCAAACCCCCAAAGGCTGATCGAGAACCGCATCATGCCCGTGGTGGCGCTGTACCACTGGGACCTGCCCCTCAGCCTGCAGCTCGAGGCGGACGGCTGGCTCAACCCGCGCACGGTGGACGCCTACGTCACCTACGCGGAGACCTGCTTCGCGCGCTTCGGGGACCGGTGCGCGCATGGGGGCGCGCGTGGGGGCGCGCATGGGGGCGCATGGGGGCGCGCATGGGGGCGCATGGGGGCGCGCATGGGGGCGCGGCGCGCATGGGGGCGCGGCGCGCATGGGGGCGCGCATGGGGGCGCACATGGGGGCGCGCATGGGGGCGCGCATGGGGGCGCATGTGGGCGCGCATGGGGGCGCGCGTGGAGGCCCCTGGATCGCGGCGCTTTCGGCTGAATGGGGCCGAGGCGTCGCCGCTTTCTTAGACGGCGGGCGGCGGCTCTGTTTTCGCGCCAGGCGTCCCGACCCCCGGCCCGCCCCAATTGCTCACCCCCCCCCCCCCCCCCCCCCCCTGCCCCCCCCCCCCCCCCCCCCAGCGTCAAGCACTGGGTGACGTTCGTCGACCCGATGCGCGCCTGCGTGCTCGGCCACGACTGCGGCGGCGAGCACGCGCCGGGGCGCAGCGTGGACCCCGCGCGGGAGGTCTACATCGCGGGCCACCACATGCTGCTGGCCCACGCGCGCGCGTACAACCTGTACAGGTGCGCCGGCCGGGCTCGGGCGCTGTGCGTGCTGTGTGCCGTGCTGTGGGTGCTGTTGCGCTGTGGTGTGCTGTTGCGCTGTGGTGTGCCGCGCTGGTGCGTCGCGCATGACGGTTCCAAAGCTGGATGCACCGGGCAGAACCGGGTTGCTCCACAACATCTCTTGCATCGAATCCCTGTCGTCCCCTCCACCTCACCCCGCCTCCACCGAAACACCCCCTCCCTGCCCCCCCCAGCCGCTCCTTCCGCGACGAGCAGCGCGGCCGCGTGGGCATCTCGCTGAGCGCAGACTGGTTCGAGCCCAAGCCGGACGCGGACCCCGAGGCGGCGCGCCGCAACGCGGCGGCGGCGGAGCGCGCTATGGAGTTTTCCCTCGGCTGGTTCGCGCGCCCCATCTACCAGGTGCGTCCGCGCCCCAGCCCCACCTAGCCAGCCAGCCACCCCCACAGAACCAGCCACCCCCACGTACCACCCCAGTCAACACCCCCCATCCCAGCCCGTCCTCAGCCCCCAGCCCCGCCCCCGGCGCCCGCCAATCCCCAACAGCCCCCAAACGCCCGCTGCCTGTGGCGCAAACCCGCGCCTGACCCCAGCACCCGCCCCACCCCATCGCCGACCCCCCCGTCCGCCGCACCCCCACCCCCCCAAAACAACCGCAGGGCGACTACCCCGCCGTTATGCGCGACCGCGTGGGCACCCGCCTGCCCCGCTTCACGCGCGAGCAGCGGGAGCTACTGGAGCGCGCCTGCGACTTCCTTTCCGTTTCCTACTACCGCGCCCGCCTCGCGGAGCAGCCGCCGTGGCACCGGGAGAAGGTGTCCGGCCGCGGCGCGTCGCAGGTGTCGCAGATCGCCGCCGCGCTGGCGCAGCGGTCGCAGTCCACCGGGCTGGACCTGATCCAGCGCTCGCAGTCCGGGGGGCTGGAGCTGGCGCCGCAGCGCGCGCAGTCCGGCGGGCTCGAGGCGGCGCCGCAGCGCGCGCAGTCCGGCGGGCTCGAGGCGGCGCCGCAGCGCGCGCAGCCGGGCTGCGGGGAGATAAGCCCAGTCAGCAGCCGCGACGACGACGCTGAGGGCTACGCCAGCAGCGACGCAGTCGGGGCGGCCGCCTTCCGGCGGGGTGAGCCTCTCGCCGGCGGCGGGGCGGGGCGGGGCGGGCGCAGCTGCGCCGCGGCGCCGCGTTGCGCCTGTCCGCTGGCAGGCGCCTCGGGGTGAATGGGCCGCGCCACACCAACAACCAACCCGACCAGCAACCCAACAACCAACCCGACCAGCAACCCAACCGCCACCTCGCAACCCCACCCCGCAGAGGGCCCCTCCTCCTCTGACCCCTACATCGAGTCCAGCGGCTACTGGCAGGACGTCTCTGTTCTGCTGTCAGACAGCACGGGCTGGAAGACCAACGACATGGGGTGGGGCGTGTACCCAGAGGGCATCCGCAAGTCGCTGCGCTTCGTACAGGTGAGGGCGGCGGCGGCGGCGGGGCGGTTTTGGGGGGTTTCGGGCGGTTTCGGGGCTCGAAACGCCGGGTGGCGCTGCCGCCCGCCGCGCGCCGCGCAGGTGCGCCGAGCGCGCCTCGCCCCTCACTCCGTGCTGCCCGCTGCCTTGGGCTCTGGCGGCCGAAGCCCCCCTCCTGAAACCCCCGCCCGCCCCTCCCCCCAAACCCCCAAACCCCAGCACGAGTTCAGCCCCCGCGGCGGCATCCTGGTGGAGAACGGCGTGGCCGTGCGCGAGGGGGGCATGTCGGACGCGATGCGCGACATCGAGCGCGCCTCCTTCCTGCGGCGCCACCTCGTCGGTGCGCGGCGCGCCGCCGGCGCTGCTTCGGCGCGGGGCGGGCCTTCGCAGCCGCCGCCGCGCATGCACCCCCCCATGCACCCACGTCGCAACCCCCACGCTCACCCACCCGCACGCACCATCCCTCTCCACCCCCCCCCCAGAGGTGCACCGCGCCATCAACAGGGACGGCGCCGACGTGCGCGGCTTCTTCGTGCGCTCCCTGCTGGACGACTTTGAATGGGGCCACGGCTACTGCAAAAAGTGGGGCCTGCACTACGTTGACTTTGACACTATGGAGCGCGTGCCAAAGCTCAGCGCAAACTGGTTCACAGAGGTGGCGCGCCGCAACACGCTCGAGGTGTGAGTGGCGCGCCGGCGCGCCGCCCCGGCGGCGTGCCGCCCCGGCAGCGCCGCGCGCCCGGCGGGCGCGCCCCCCAACCCCCAGGCGCGCGTGCGCCTGCCTGCATACACACAAGGCCTGACGCCAGCGCGCCGGCATTTGGCCGCTGGCCGTGGCACACAGCGGTAGGAAAGTTTTCCCGCCGGGGCCTCAGCCGGCCGGCCCAAAGCCGGGCTTCGGCCCGGCCCAAGGCGCGCGCCGGCGCCGCACAGCGCGCGAGCGGGCTCTGTGGCCCGCCGCGCGCGGCGCCGGCGCGCGCCGCCACGGCTGCAACTTGTGTGGCCCTTCTCGGTTCCGGTCGCTAGTGTTTTTCCGCGGCCCCACCGCCGCATCCAATCCTACGCTTCTGCACGCGCCGGCCCGCGCGCCGGCGCGGTGCCCCGGTCGCGCGTCGAAAGCGGACGCAGTGCGAGGGGGGAAAACGCACACGGCCGCGCTGTGGCGCCCCGCCCCGGGCCGGCGGCCGGCGGCGGCGGCGGCGCCACCGGCCGGCACGGCGCGCGGCTTTGGGGCCCGCGGCGGACGAAAGCGCCCGCGCCCACGGCCGGGCAGGAGCGACTGCGAGCGACCCTTCCGTAGTGCCCCCGGGCTCCACGCACGCAGCTGCAAATCATGCATTGCTTCTAGCGCCATCCCGCTGATAACGATTGCCGGTCGAGCCAACATCCCCCCCCAACCCCCACCCGCCCTCCAAAAACGACCCCCTGGGAGCCAGACGCCGCCGCCGCGCACACCAAAACGCGCGCGCGGCGCGCGCCGCGCGGCCCCCCTCCCGCGGTGCGGCCTGTGCCCGCCGCGGGCGGGCGTGCGGCCCGCGAGCGCCCCCTGCCCCCTCACTGCAGCGCGACCGCCGCGCGCGGGTGCCCCCGCGAAGCGCAACGCATCCGTCCGGCCAGCCCCCTTTCCAAAAACAAATTGCCCTCCACTTGCATTTTATGCACGCCCCGCGTTTCCCTAATGCACTCCGCTCTTTTCCCTTCATGCGCGTGCGCCGCCCTAGCCTGCGCTCGGGCGCGCGATCAGCCCCGCCGGCCGGCCCCCGCCACCGCCTGTGCGGTGGACGGGGCGCACGCCGGCGGCGGCAGCTGTCAAACCCCCCGGTCCGCTGCTTCGCGGGCCGCAGGCATCTCTAGCTTCACTTGTAAACACAGCCCTTTTCGCGGGGCGGCGCGGTTGACGAGTCGGTGCGGTGGTGGTGCCGCCGGCGGAGCAGCGCACGACTTGCGCGCGCCGCGGCCGGCAAGCACACACACAAACAGGCCCGGTCTTCAAGCCGCGTGAAACCCATCACCAGAGACCCTCTCGGGCCTTCTTCTCGAGCCCCGCACCCCCGGCCGAGCTCTCCGGCCCTTGGTTGTTGAAACTGCGCGCACCAGGAGCTCCGTAAAACCATGCAGACCAAACATCTAGCCGGGAGCGCGCCCGCGGTGGCGCGGTCAGGTTCCTCCGCTCTTGGTGAGAGGCCTCGCGGGCGGGGCCCGGCCCTGCGCTGCCAAGCGCGCGCTGTATGCAAGGAGAACCGATCAACCCGCACCCCCGCCCGCCGCGCAGGCCTGCTGCGGCTGCCGCGGCCCGAGGCGTTGCGCCCGCAGCGCCGGCGATGCGCGCGCTGCAGCGCCAGCGCCAGCCCGCCGGGGCAGCAGCAGCAGCCGCAGGTGCAGCAGCAGCAGCAGCAGGTGCAGCAGCTCCAGCAGCAGCAGCAGCCCGAGCAGGAGCTGCAGCAACCGCAGCAGCCTCCTGAGCAGCACTCCTCGTCCTGGTACAAATCCAACTGGGATATGAACCTATTCCACTACGCCCCATGGTCAGTATCCCGCGGCGGCCACAAAGCATGCCTGCATGCTCGCAGGGCCCGGCGCCGCCCGGCCAGCGCCGCTGACGCTCCCCCCGCGCCCCCGCACGCCCGCCCGCCCCGCGCCCCCCAGGTGGCTCCAGCCGGTGCCGATCCTCCTCTCCGGCGCGGCCTTCTTCGCCGCCGCTTTACTGATAGACAACGACGACCCCATCCCCAAGGCGGCGGTCATCGCGGCCGGCCCCGTCGCGCTGTATTACGTGATCGCCCTCGTGGTGCTGCCCTCCCAGTTTCAGCGCTTCGCGGTGCAGTACATGCGGAAGCACCCGGAGCTCGAGGCGCAGGCCGTCGACCCGCGCGGCTCGCAGGACGGCGACGGCGGGCTGAGCCAGAGTTGAGCGGACTCGGGGGCGGCGGCGGCGGGGGCGGCGGCGGCGGCGGCGCCTGCTCCCCCGCGCCGCGTGCCTTTGGGGCGGCGGCGGCTGGCGGCTGGCGGCTGGGCGGCGCCGTGCGTGCTCCCAGATCAGATCAGCCTTGTGAGAGCAGGAGGGCCGTCGCCAAACATGGCGGCGCGCGTTGTTTGACGCGGCATTTGCCGCCGCGCCAAGTTGCCGCATGGGCCCGGCCATGCGCAGCTGCCGCGGACTCGCCTCCCCACTGTACACAGAACACAACACCGCAACACACATAACGGGCACGCCCGCAACACGGCTGACGCCTTTGTTTGTATCTGAACTCGTCACCAAACCTTAGCCAGCTCCCCGTTCCGCCACCCTGCGGTGTGCGCTCGCCGCTCGCCCACTGCGTGCGGCGCGGCGCTTCCCCCGGAACCCCGCGCCGGCCGCGAGGCTCACGCTTGCTTGGCCACCCGCGGGTCGTCCCGGTCCCTGTAAAAACGCGCGTCTTCAACTGCAGGGCCGACAGAAGCGGGGTGATGGGATTTGCGGCGGGACAGGCCGTCGGGAGCGCCCGTCCAGGGGGGGGGGGGAGCGTCGCATGCGCTGTCCACCGCTTTGAACACAGAGCTCAACCCCCGATCCGGCACGCCCCTGCCGCGCATACGGCGGCGGCAGCAGCATCAGCCAGCAGCAGAGCGCCCCGGCACACCCTGGGCACACCGGGCGGCCTGCCTGCTCGCGCGCCGCCGCGCGTCCTTTATCATTTATCGCGCCGCAGCCCACTGCCCGCCCCCCCGCAACCTTTGAACGATCCAACGCTCACGGACCGATCAGCTCAGACCCCGCCTCGTGCCGCACACGCACGGAGCCCCCGCCAGCCCAGCGCCTGCCGTTGCAGACGCACAGCCCCCCCGCCCCGCCCGCCAGAGGCACTCCCAGCGCCCCCCGCGCCCGCCACCGGCTTCTTCAGCAGCGCCGTCGCTAAGATGGCGCAGGCCGCGGCCCCGCAAGCGACGGAGGAGTGGAAGCAGCAGCTCAAGATCCCCCCGCGCGACACGCGCATCCGGACTGCGGTGAGAGGCCGACTAACGGGTGCTGCAGCCCGGATCGCGGGCTGCGGGCCCGGTAGGCGCCCGCGGACCGGGCCAGATCGCCACGGAGGCCAGCGGCCCCCTCGCCGGGCTGCACAGCGCCCCAGGCCCGCCCCGCGCCCCTGTCCGGGCGCTTATTTTCCGCTTACGCCTCGATGATCGCGGCGGCGGGGCTGCTGGCGCCCTGGCTGGGGCGCGGCAGGGGCGGCGCCCCGTCCCGCAGGGCTGCAGCCTGCGCCCGGAGGCCGCGTGCGCGCCGCCGCCGCCGCCGCCGCTTCCCCGCCACCGCGCCCACCGCGGACGCCACCCCCCCGCCTCCCAGGATGTGACCGCGACCAAGGGCCACGACTTTGAGGACTACTTCCTGAAGCGCGAGCTGCTGATGGGCATCTACGAGAAGGGCTTTGAGAAGCCCTCCCCCATCCAGGAGGAGTCCATCCCCATCGCCCTCACCGGCCGCGACATCCTGGCGCGCGCCAAGAACGGCACGGGCAAGACCGCGGCGTTCTCCATCCCGGTGCTGGAGAAGGTGGACCCCACCAAGAACGAGGTCCAGGGTGAGCCCGCGCGCGGCGGCGCGCGGAAGCAGGGGCGGCTGCCTGCCAGGGGCTGCGGCCCGCGCGGCCTGCGCTCACGCGCCCGCGGCACGGCCTTGGCTGCCAGCGCGCCAGCGAGGAGCGCGGAGGGCTGCACCCCACCTTGAGGCGGCCGCCTGACGGGAGGCCTCCCCCCTCCCCCGCCCCCCGCCCCGCAGCCATGCTGCTCGTGCCCACGCGCGAGCTGGCGCTGCAGACGGCGCAGGTGTGCAAGGAGCTGGGCAAGCACCTGGCGGTGGATGTCATGGTCACCACCGGAGGCACCAGCCTCAAGGACGACATCATGCGCCTGTACCAGGTGGGGGGGCCGGGGGCCTGAGGGGCGGCGCGCGGCTGCCGCCGTGGTGGGGGCTGGGGGAAAGCCGCTCGCGCCAGCCGTTTGCCGACGGCCTTGCAGCCTCTGCGCCAAAACCCTGCTGACGCGCGCGCTCCCCCCGTGGACCACACAAACATCGCAGCCGGTGCACGTCGTCGTCGCCACCCCCGGGCGCATCCTCGACCTCGCCAACAAGGGCGTCTGCAAGCTCAACAACTGCCGCTGCCTGGTCATGGACGAGGTGGGGCGCCGCGCGGCAGCAGCTGCATGCCTGCCTGCCGCCTCTGTGCCCCGCCTTTGTGCCTGCCTGCCGCCTTTGTGTGTGTGTGTGGCGCGGCTGCCGTTGCCGGCTGCACCGCATGCGCTGCTGCCGCCCCTCGGGGCCCCGCCTGGTCGCCGCCTGCATCGCTGCTCCAGACGCCCTCCTCAAATGCCACCCCCCCCCCACACACACACTCAAAACCCCGCAGGCCGACAAGCTGCTGTCGCCCGAGTTCCAGCCTTTGATCGAGCAGCTGATCTCCTTCCTGCCCGAGGACCGCCAGATCATGCTCTTCTCCGCGACCTTCCCCGTCACGGTCAAGCAGTTCAAGGAGAAGTTCCTGCGCAAGGTGCGCGCGGCGCGCGGGGGGGCGGTGGCGGCCGTGGCTCCGGCCGCGGCAGCGGCGGCGCGGGGCAGACCGGGCGGGAGGCCTGGCGCGCGCCTGCGTGGCAATCCCACGCCTGTGGCTGGGCCCCGCTTTTGAGGCTGACCCCCCTGAAACAAAACCATCCTCCCCCCCCAGCCCTACATCATCAACCTGATGGACGAGCTCACGCTCAAGGGCGTGACGCAGTACTACGCCTTTGTGGAGGAGCGCCAGAAGGTGCACTGCCTCAACACGCTGTTCAGCAAGGTGCGCGCGCGCGGCTTGCGGTTTTGACGCAGCATGCGTGCCGCCGCCTCTACTGCCCCGCAGCGGCCCTCGTCGGCCCCACCGTCCCCACCCCCCCACCCGCAGCTGCGCATCAACCAGTCGATCATCTTCTGCAACAGCGTCAACCGCGTGGAGCTGCTGGCCAAGAAGATCACCGAGCTCGGCTACAGCTGCTTCTACATCCACGCCAAGATGCTGCAGTCCCACCGCAACCGCGTGTTCCACGACTTCCGCAACGGCCTGTGCCGCAACCTGGTGTCGTCCGACCTCTTCACGCGCGGCATCGACATCCAGGTGGGGGGGGGGGGCTTGCGCAGCCGCGCGCGGAGAGGGGCTGGGAGGGGCTGGGAGGGCGCCGCCTGCGCAGCCGTCGCCCCGACTGTCAACGCTCTGGCGTCAGGGGGGTCTCTCCGCGGCAAGGGCTGCGCATTTTTGCCCTGCTGCAGCCGCCCTCTGGAAAACGCGCCCGCGCGCCCACTCACCCACCCCACCCTAACCCAACCCACCCACCCAACTCCCCCCCCCCAGAGCGTGAACGTGGTGATCAACTTCGACTTCCCCAAGAACAGCGAGACCTACCTCCACCGCGTCGGCCGCAGCGGGCGCTTCGGCCACCTCGGCCTCGCCGTCAACCTCATCACCTACGACGACCGCATCAACCTGTACCGCATCGAGCAGGAGCTGGGCACGGAGATCAGGCCCATCCCGCCGCACATCGAGGAGAAGCTGTACTGCGCATGAGCGCGCGCGCGCGAGGCGCGCGTGCGCGCCGCCGCGCCCCGCGGGCGCCGCGCCGGGCCGGGCCGCGCGCGGCGGGCGCCGCGCCGCGCCGAGCCGTGCGCGGCGGGCGCCGCGCGCCCTCTGAACAGCCGAAGCGACAAAAGGCGCCCCGCGAGCGGGCGGCGCCCGTGGCGGCGCGGCGCGCGGCATGTGCGATCGGGACGGCGGCTTGGCGGCCCGGCTCGGCTGTGCTCGCTGGCTGTATGTATCCGGCAGGCGACGGCGCAGGGCCTGTTTGAACCAGGCGGCTCTGCTCGCTGGGGCCGCGTGGCTCTTCCTTCTTTTCTCCCATCCTCGGCATGTGTTTATGCAGCCCAAATGCAAGACCCCCATTGGTTGAACCGCCGGCGTACTGATCACCATCGCCCCACTCGCCCGCCCCGCCGGCCGGCCGATTGCGCCGGCGCGTGCGGGCGACGCGCGGCCAGCACACAAAAAACGCGCCCCCCCACCCCCCCACGCCGCGGCGCGGCGCGCCCCCTGCACGCACGCGCCGACCGCGGCGCGCAGCCCCCCGCGGCCGGCGCGCGTGCGCACGCTTTGGACGGCTGCTTTGACAATTGGCCTTTGCGGGCCCGCGCCGCGCGGGCCCCACGGCCGCGCGCGCCCCACCCCCCCACAATCGCCGCGGCGGCCGGCGCGGACGCGCCCGAACAGGGCTCGCAGCCGGGCCGCCGCGAGGGCCCGCGCGGCGCGGCGCCCCGTGATACGCGCGCATCGCTTTTCGAGGTGTTGCGGCTGCCCCCCCCCTCCACCAAGCCCCGCGGCCCGCGCCGCGCCGCCGCCCTCGCCGCCCCCACGAGGCGCGGGCGCGGCGCGGCGCCCGGCCGCACGCGCCGCAACAGGAACAGAGCGGCGGGCGCGCCGCTGCGCGGGCCCCGCTCCCGCCCCCAGACTAGGCCCTACAGTAGTTGCTGCGATTCTTGTAGTGTGGATGCCCTGGGGCCCCAATGCCCCAACGCTCAAGGCGCCGCGCCCCCCGCACGCCCGCCTTTGACTGCGCTTTGAACGGGCGCCGCGCGCGCGCTCGCCCCCCGTCGCCGCGGCAAGGCGCGCCCCCTCTCTCCGGCACACCGTGAACGCCGCCGCGCGCCTTGCCGCGCGCACACGCACAACCTGTGGGCCCGCGCGCGAGCCGCCTGCAGCCCCTACTTACTTACCTGCCCACGCCCCAGCTGACCGCGAGCCGCCGCGCTCCGCACGCCACCCCTTTCAACCGGGCTTTGCTGCCTGCGGTGCGCGCGCGCGCCGCCGCCGCGCGCGGGCGGGCGCGGACGCCTGACGGAAAGGCGCCGGCTGCTGCCCCGCGCCCCCTTTTGACCCTTGCCTCTCCGACACTCTCACGCACCGGCCCGGGGGGGGGGCGCGGCCTCGTGCCGCGCCCCCCCCCCCCCCCCCCCGCTCCCGCGCGCGCCCCTCGCTCTCGCGCGCGGGGGCGGCCCCGCGGCTCTTAAGATGCCGCCCGCGCCGCCGGCCGCCGCCCCCCCCCTTCGCCCCGCCCCCCCCCCGCCTCTCCCCCGCTCCCGCGCGCGCCCCTCGCTCTCGCGCGCGGGGGCGGCCCCGCGGCTCTTAAGATGCCGCCCGCGCCGGCGGCCGCCGCCCCCTCCCTTCCCTCCCTCGCCGCACTTGCCCGCGCGCCGCGCCTCGGGCGCGCGCAACCAAAAGCGGCCTCCCCGCTCCAAGGCGAACGCCGTTGCGCGCACCGGACGGGGCGCAAACCCCCCACCCCCTTACCCTCCCAACCAATCGCACTGCCCATCGCGGCGATTTTGTGGTGTGCATTTGCCCAGCCCCGGCCGGCGGCGGCCCCGCGGCCCCCAGCCGCGCGCCCGCGCGCCCGCCCGCGGCGGCGATAACCCCCGGCGCTTTGCGCGCGCGCGCCCCCCCCTGCGCCGCGCCGCCCGTCCCCCTCAAGGCACACGCACACCGTGGGTGCGTGCACGCACCGCGCGCAGGCCGCGCGGACTGCGGCGGCGGCGGCCATTCGAACCCTGCGCCCTCCCCTTACCAAAAAAATGGCGCGGGGGCGGTGTGCGCCCCCGTTTTGCCCGGGTCGGGCCGCCCCTCGGGCGGCCGCGACTGCTCCCCGCTGCCCCCCCCCCCCCTGACCCCACCCGTGCGCCCGCCGCGGCGGCCCGCCCGCAGGGCCCCGCCGCCGCCGCCGGGCCCTGTGTCTTTTGACCCCCCCCCCAGTGCAGCCCCCCCCAACCGACCCGACCCCCTGACTGACTCCGTCCGTTTATATTCACGCGCGGCGCCCCCCGCTTCACTCCATCCGCGGTTGAATCGCGGGGTGTACACACACTGCAATCTTTGGCCGCACGCCCCCCGCGCGCGCGCGCGCCGCGTGTGCGCACCGCGAGTGTCGCGCGCGCGCGCGCGCGCGCCGCCTCGTGCGTCGATCCAAACCCCATCGTCGTCCCTTTTTCGAGAGCGCGCTGTGTTTGCCCCGCGGCCGTCGCGCGGGCCGCCCGTCTCCCCCCCTCTCAGCACCCCCAGCAGGCTGCAGACAGTGACGCGCGTGCGCTTTTTTGGCCTCCTCCTCCCCCCCTTTTCCCCATGCAATTCCAATGTGCGTGTGTGTCCCCAACCCCTGTCTGTTTTGGCTGCACTGCGCGGGCGCAAGGCGAGCGGGTCCCCTCGCGCTTCACTGCCCTGCAAACGCACCCCCCCCCTTGACCCCAGAGAGGCGCCGCGGCTTTCCCTAGGCTAGGCGTTTGCGCCGCTTGTGTGTGTGTGTGTGCAGCAACCGCGCGCGCGGTTGCGCGTTTCGTTACGTCGGCTCCCGTGGTTTGCTTCGCGCGGCGCTTGTTGCCGCGCGTGTCGGGCGGTAGGCTTTCCGACGGCGCGCGCGCCCGAGGCGGGCCGGGCGCGAACCCCCTCTGCGCGCGCCATCGGGCGCGAATTTGCGCAGCAGAGGAGAACACAACAGCCACACCCTGCGGGCGGCTGCCGCCGGGCCTGTGCGGGCCCTGGGCACGCCCACAAAAAGACGAGCGGCGGCGCGGCCGCCGCTCCACAGCCCGCCGCCGCCGCCGCGGCCGCCGCCTTCCCAAAGGCGGCGGCTGCGGGGGCGGGGCGTTTGGAGGAGCGCCCTTACGAGGCGAGGAAGGACAAAGACAAGAAAAAGAGGCGCCGAGGCGGCGCCGGCGGCCGAGGAGGTCGGCCCCCGGCGCCGGCGCCGCCTCGAGGCGGCGCAGGCGCGCCCGAGGCGCAGGCATGCGCGAGGCGCGCGCGCGCCTCGGGGCGCCGAGGCGACGAGGACGATGACAGCAAGATCGACCGATCACGCCAGCCGGGCCGGCCGCTGCGCGGCCCGGCTTTGGGCCGCGCGGCGCCGGCCTGCGGCTTTGGGGGGTTCAAAACTGGAGGACGGGCGGGTTTAGATGCAAGCGAGGGCGGACGGACGGGCGGGGTTTCCACGCCTCGGCGTTGCTTGGGGGTTTTTCACCAAGAAAAGATGAGGCGGGCCGCGCGGTTTACCATCCCACCATACCACCCAAAACGATCACGATGTTGTGACGATGCTGTAAACGCGGCCCACCCGGAGGCGAAGCGCAGCAGGAAAGGGGGGAGGGGCGGGCGGCGCGCTTTGGGAGGGCAGCCGCTGTGCAGCGGCGGCGGCGGGTGACGCTCGTGCGGCACCCGAAACCCGCGGGCCGGCTTATCTGCGCAGCGCCGCGGTGGTAAAGCGTAATAGTTGCGTCTTGAATCCTGAATCCCCGCTGTAGCCGCATTTCCAGCGTCCGGCTCGTCGGGAAACGAGCAAAAAGAGGCAGGCCCCGCGGGGGGCTGGACAGCATGGCGGACCCCATCGATGTCTTCACGCCGCAGCTGCCCCGTGTCATAAACCTGGAGGCCATGGTCGCCGCTCGCGAGCCCGAGGTGCGCCGGCTGGGGCGCCACTCTTTCGCCGGCCTGCCGCGCGCCAGCCCGCCGCTGCTGCCGCTGCTGCCGCCGCCGCTCACGCGCTCGCACCCCTGCCCCCGCAGCTCCGAGGCCTATGGGCAGCCATGGAGGAGAGCGGCGCCCTGTCCGCGCCGCGGCTGCTGCCACGCCACCTGCGGCGGTGAGCCGCCACCAAGGAGCCGCGTGCCTTGCCACGCCTACTGCCCGCACCTGCGCGGCGCACCCGCCACCGTGCAGGCTGCTGCGCCGACCCAACCCAAACCCCGCCCCCTCCCGCAACCGGCCCTGCAGGCGCGCGACGAGCCACCGCCGCCGCCAGAACCACCGGCGGCCCAATGTGAGGCTCCGGCAGCAGTGGCTGCTGCAGCTCCACGCCCGCGCGGCCGCCGACGGGGAGGGGGCCAGCGGCGGCGGCAGCGGGGCCGGCGGGAGAGAGGGTGGCGCGGCGGCGGCGGCGGCGGCGCAGCTGCCGCGCCGCCCGACGAACCGCGCGATGCGGCGGCGGCCCGCGCTGCTGCAGGCCGCGTCCGAGGCGAGCTGCGCGCGCGACCCCGCCTCGGACGATTTCGCCGGCTCCGGCGCGCCGAGGCGGCTGGAGACGCACGTCTGGCACGCGCGCCGGATGACAATGCGCGAGGGGTGAGCCCCACCGCCCCGAATCCTGCCGCTGCGCCCAGTGTGCTGCATGCTGTCACCCCGCATGCGAACGCGCATGGGCTGCGTGCCTTGCCTGGCCAAAGCATCGCAGCGGAGGCCCCTAGGCGATCGACAGCCGCAACACACCGTATCAAAGCCCCCAAACCACTTTCAAAACCGCACTGTCCAACAACACCGACTTCACTGCTCCCCAGGTACGGCCACGCGCTCGCTTGGAAGGCGGTGGGCCGCGGCCGCGGCAGCCGCGCGTTCCTGCGCCGCGCGGCGCGGGGCGCGGTGATGCACGACGCATCGTATTGGGTCTGCCTGCAGCTCGAGGGGCCGGAGGCCGGACTGTGCAGCACCATGGCGGCCGTCAGGTGGGGGGCGCTGGGCTCCTGGCTGCGTGCGCACAAACGCTGCGCGTGCGCTATGCGCGCCCGCGTGCACGCGCGTGCAGGCGCGCATGTGCCTGCGATCGCAACGCACACCGTCTGCGCGCCCCACCTTCCCGCGCCCTCTTGCCCCTCCCTCTCAACCCCGCAGCTGCCCCGGGCATTGGGAAGCTGCGTGGGCCGGCCTGGGCTTCGCGGAGGGCGCGGTTGAGTCACCCCTCGTGCTGCACGCACCCGGCAGCTTCCCGTCCCGCGCCATCGGCCCCGCGCTGGCTCTGCTGCACCCGCCGCTGCCGGGCGACGCCCCGGGGCGGCGCCGCCTGTGGGTGTGGGTGCACGGCGCGGCCGCGCGCGACGCGGCGGCGGCGCTGCGGCGCGGCGCCGGCGATGGCGCCGGCGGGGGCGGTGTGTCGGTGACATCGCTGGCGCCTTGGCTGCGGCGCATCGAGCTCTCAGGGGGCAACGCCGACGCCGCCCTCCTCCGCGCGCTGGGCCCCGCCTGCGCGACGCGCATCGCCGTCGGCGGCGGCGCCGACAGCGACGACGGGGACGGCGGCGGCGGCACGCGTGCGCTGTCCGGCGCCGCCGCGGCGCGCTTTGCGCTTTCGGCGCGGGAGGCGGCCCGCCTGCCCGACGGCGCGGCGATCGGGGTGTGCCTAGCAGACCCCCGGCTGACGCGCCCCTTGAAGCACGCCGGCCACCTCGGCAGCGCCGCCGGGGGGGCATTCGAGATCGCCGGCGAGGGGCAGGAGGGCGGAGACGGCGGCGGCGGCGGCGGCGACGGCGGCGGCGCCGCGCTCTGGCCGGCCGCGCACTGGTCGCCCGACGGCGCGTGGCTCGCGCCGGCCGCGCCGCTGCTTCGGCGCCCCGAGTCGCAGCCGGGGCCCCTGACCGAGCAGCAGGTGTCGGCGGCGCGCCAGCGGCGGCGGCTGGCGTCGCTGGGGGTTGTTCTCGACCCTGAAGAGGACCCGCTGCGCGCCGCCGGCGCGGGGGCCGACGGCGGCGGCGGCGCGGCCGCGGCTGCGCCCGCGGCCGCGGCGGCAGGCGGCAAGGGCTCCGCCGCGGCGCCGCGGCGCGGCGCGCGCGCGGCGGGGGCGGCGGGGGCGTCGCCCTACGGCATAACGTCCGCCTACCCCTCCCAGCGCGCGTCCGCGTCGTTCCCCGCGCTGCTGATCCGCCGCGGCGGCGGGCCCGCCGCCGGCGGCGGCGCCTCGCGGCCTCCGCGCTGGAGCGCCGTGCTGCCGGCGGGCTGGGGCATGCCCGTATGGCTCGCGCTGGCGTTTGCGGGCGCGCGGCCCGCTGGGCAGCTCGAGTGGGGGTGGCTGGAGGGCGCGGCGGGTCTGCGGCGCTTCCCGGAAGCGTTTCCCGACGCCCCCGCCGCGCGCACCGCCTGGGGCGACGAGCTGGGCAGGCAGGCGGACGCGGCGCGCCGCCGGCCGCTCGGCCGCCTGGGGCGGCCGATGCTGCAGCCCCATATCGACTGGGCCGCCGCTGGGGAGGCGGCGGGCGCCGGCGCCGGCGGCGCCGCCGACGCCGCGGCCGCGGCGCTGGGCGCGCTGCACGGCGGCCGCGCCGCGGCCAAGGCGGCGGCGAGGCGCGCGCGGCGACGGCGGCGGGCCGAGGAGCGGCGGGGGCGCGGGGCCGATGCGGCGCGCGCGGCGGGCGCTGCCAGCGGGGAGCGCAGCGGGCCGCAGCCGCCCGCGGCGCCCTTGGCCGCGCCTCGCGCGTGGCCCAAAGGCCTGTTTGTCGTCCGCAGCGCCACGGCGCTGGCTCAGGCGGTCCGGCTCATCTTCGGGTCCGCGCCCCCCGCGGCAGCTGCCACCCCGGCGGGCCAGTCCCCGGCGGGCGCCGCCGCCGCCGCCGCCGCCGACGACGGCGGCTCCGCGGCCCCCGGCGGCGCCCCGCGCCTGGGGCGGCGCCAGAAGCAGCGCGCCGCGCGGCGGCGGGACGAGCGGCGCGCGCTCGATGCGGCGGCCGCGGCGGGACCGGGGCCCGCGCGGCGCGGCGAGCCCGCCGGCAATAGCCGCGATCTTAGTCGGGCCGTTGAGTCGGGCGAGCTCGCTTGGGTCCCCAAGTCCCAGCTCCCGCTGCCGGCCCCGGCCGCCGCCGGCGACGCCGGCGCGCCGGCGGCCGCGGCGCCGGACAGGCCGCCGCCCGCGCCCGCGCCCGCGCCGGCGCCGGCGCCGGTGCCTTGGCCGGCGGCGGCTGAGCGCGCGGGGGGCTCTGCGGTGGCCATGGAGGTTGACGCGCCGGCCGAGGCTGGGGCGGCCGCTGTGGTGGAGCAGCAGCAAGCAGCGGGTGAGGGCGAACCTCAGCTGCCGGAACAGGAGCAGCAGCAGCAGGAGCAGCAGCAGGAGCAGCAGCAGCAGGAGGAGCAGCAGCAGGAGCAGCAGCAGCAGGAGGAGCAGCAGCAGGACGCGTCGCAGCGCAACTGGCAGCCGCGCGCCCCAACCGGCCCCACGGTCGCCGCCGTCGTCTCCAGCCTCGAGGCGCGCGCGCGCGCGGGGCGGGCCGACGCCGATGCCGAGGCGGAGTGGGGGCAGGAGCGGCAGGAGCGCCGGCGGCGGCGCGGCGCGGGGCGGGCGGGCTCGGGTCGAAGCAGCTCGAGCGGTGATGAGTCGGAGTGGGAGCTGGTGGACTGCGAGGTGGCCCAGGCGGAGGAGGAGCGCGCGCGCGACGCGGCGGCGGCGGTGGATGCGGGGGTCGCGGCGGCGGCTGAAGCAGGGCCGCCGCAGGGGCACGAGGTGGAGCCTGAGGGGCAGCAGGCGCAGGCCGGACAGCGGCAGCAGGAGCAGCAGCAGCAGCAGCAGCAGCAGCAGCAGCAGCAGCAGCAGCAGCAGCAGCAGCAGCAGCAGCAGCAGCAGCAGCAGCAGCAGCAGCAGCAGCAGCAGCAGCAGCAGGAG
>BDRX01000100.1:29904-61246 GCA_003203535.1 Raphidocelis subcapitata | reverse complement strand
CAGCAGCAGCAGCAGCAGCAGCAGCAGCAGCAGCAGCAGCAGCAGCAGCAGCAGCAGCAGCAGCAGCAGCAGCAGCAGCAGCAGCAGCAGCAGCAGCAGCAGCAGCAGCAGCAGCAGCAGCAGGAGGAGCAGCAGCAGCAGCCGGAGGAGCAGGAGCAGCGGGAGGGGCAGGCCCAGGCAGAGCAGCAGCAGGGGCAGCTGGAGGAGCAGGACCAAGAGCAGGAGCAGGGGGCTGCTGAGGAGCAGTCCGGCCGCCCCCGTTTCCTGTTAGAGGTCAGGGCCACGCCCTGCAGCCGGGGAGCCTTCCGGGAGGGCGCGCAGCTGCTCGCGCCCCTCGGGCCGGCCGCCGCCGCCGCCGCGGCCGCCGCGGCCGCCGCGAGCGGCGGCAGCAGGCAGCGGCGGGGCCGGGGGCGGCGGGAAGAGTGGGACACCGAGGGCCAGGGGCTGCAGCTGCTGGGTTACGTAACGTCTGCGGCCCCCCGCGGCGCGCCCGACAGCCCCGGCGGCGCTGGCCTGTGCTGCCTTGAGGCGCTGTGGGCGCTGCGCACGCGGCAGGCGGTGGTGCGCGCGCGCGGCTCTCGCGGCGGCGGCTGGCAGCAGGGCGCGCTGCAGGTGTTTGTGAGGAACCCCGGGAGCGAGAGGCTGCTGCGCGCGCAGCTGGTGGCGCCGCTGCTGCTGCAGGCGCCCGCGGCGGCGGCGGTCCCCCTGGTGTGAACGCGGCCGCAGTTTTTGTGCCCTCAATGTGCGCTGCCGCCGTCTGTGTAAGAGGTTGCTTTTGAACAGTCAGGCTGGGCGGGTGGTGCTGGCGGCAGCAGGCATCATGATTGCGCCGCAAACAGTCCCGACGCAAGGGCACGAAGCCCCAAAGCGCGGCCGGTCCACGGCAGGGTTGACCGGCGGCTGTGGGGGAGCTGCGGTCCCTTTCGCGCACCGGCCTGCTACAATGGGCGTCCGGGGCGCTGCAGGGAGCTGGCGTTTGGCTTTTTGCAGCGCCGGCAGCGGGGGCGGCAGCGGCGGCAGCGGCGGCGGCGGCGGTGGCAGCGGGGCCGGCGGCAGCGGCACCGGTGCCGCCATCGTCTGAATGTTGAGCGCGAAGCCCGGGTCGCGTTCAATTTCTCCGGCCAAGAATTCCTAGTTGATTACGGAGGACGCGCCCAGAGGCTCGAAAACTAGCACCACCGCCGGCCGCCGGCCGCGACCGGAAGGCCCTGCGATCTGGAGGCCTTTAGGGGCGCGCTCCGCTCTTGAAAAGAGCTTCTCAGAGCCACATCTACGCCATGCCCAAGCGCGGGGCTGGCGGCGAGGCGCCTGCAGCGCGCGAGGCCGCGCAGCAGGAGGAGGACGAGCTGCCGGTCGCCGACCTGGACCTCAGCAGCGACGACGAGCCCGAGGACGTCGACAGCAGCACCGAGGAGGACTCGCAGTCGGACGACGAGGACGTGCGGGAGGCCATCGCCGACTACATGCGCGCGGCGGCCGCCGCCCGCCCCGCCGGCGCCAAGGGCGACGGCAGCGGCCGCGCGAGCACCTCATCACGCAGCGGCGGCGGCGAGGACGATGACGACGACGGCGACGACGGTGACGAAGAGGAGGACGGCGGCGGCGGCGACGAGGAGGACGGCGGCGGCGGCGGCGGCGCCAAGCAGCGGCGGGCCGGCGCGGCGGCGGGCGCCGCCAACGGCCACGGCGGGGAGCAGCAGCAGGAGCAGCAGCAGCGGCAGCGGCGGGGCAAGTGGCAGCTGCCCGAGGGCGAGCCGGACCCTGGCAGCGACTCATCGGAGGATGAGCGGCCCAACCGCAACACAGTGGGCGACGTGCCGCTGGGTTGGTACAAGGCAGAGGACCACATCGGTGGGGGCTTTGTTTTGGGGGTGTTTTGGGGGGGTGCTTTGTTTTCCTTTGAACAGCTGGCTTTTGAAGCCCAGCTGCAAAACTCGGAAGGCGCACGGGGCGTGTGCTGGGCGTGCTCCGCGTGCGTTCCAAACACGAGGCGGCACGCTCGACGCGCACCCCCTTTTCCCAAACCCGCTTGACACCCGCCACTGCGGTAAACAACCAAACAAAACCCCAAACAGGCTACGACGTCGAGGGCGAGAAGATCGCCCGCCGCGCGCGCGGCGACAAGCTGGACGCCCTCCTGGCGCGCGCCGACGGCGGCGCGGCGCTGCGCACCATCTACGACGAATACAACGACGAGCAGATTGTGCTGTCAAAGGTGGGTCACCCGGGGCTACGTTGGTTTTTTGGGGTGGTGTTGGAGGCTGGATCTTGTCAGCAGGCGCCAAGCCGGCGGCGCAGCGCTATCCGCCCCCCACCACACCCCCAACCGCGCCCCCAGCCGCGCCCTCACCCCGCCCCCACTCCCCCCCTCCCCCCCAGTCTGAGATCAAGATGCTGATGCGGCTGCGGCGGGGCCAGTTCCCCCACCTGGAGGTGGACCCCTTCCCCGAGTACTACGAGGACGAAGAGGTGGGGGGGGCTGATGCTTTGTTGTGTGTGGTTGTATTGTTGAGGGTGTGTATTGTGCCTGGTTCGTGAGCGCACGCAGTTGTGGCTCGCACCTGACGGGTTAAGAACCCACCTCTCACCCGCGCC
The DNA here is from genome assembly GCA_003203535.1 of Raphidocelis subcapitata. Lineage (NCBI taxonomy): Eukaryota > Viridiplantae > Chlorophyta > Chlorophyceae > Sphaeropleales > Selenastraceae > Raphidocelis > Raphidocelis subcapitata. Next base: position 58,651 of record BDRX01000100.1, on the reverse strand, counting down.
CCCCACCTCGCCCGCGCAGGTTGAGCCCACCCCCCTGGTGAACATGCCCGAGCCCAAGCGCCGCTTCATCCCCTCCAAATGGGAGGAGAAGAAGATAGTGAAGATCGTGCGCGCCATCCGCAACGGCTGGATCAAGACGCGCAAGCAGAAGAGGGAGGAGGCGAGGAAGGAGGACGAGGTGTACCTGCTGTGGGGGGACGACGACCAGGCGAGCCTGGGGCTTTGGGGGGGGCGAGCGCTTTGGGGGGGCTTTTGGTGGGGGCTCTTGGCGGTTTGTGGAGGTGGTTTGGTGGGTGGGGGGGCTTTGGGGTGAGGGCTTTTGGGGGCGCCGCTTTGGGGGGGGAGTTTGGGCAGAATGGGCCCTGCCCACCTTGCCCACTCCGCCACCCCCAAACCGCCCCAACCGCCGCCAACCGCCGCAGGCGGCCAACAAGACGGGCGCCGGCCTGACGCACATCCCGGCGTCCAAGCCAAAGCTGCCCGGCCACGAGGAGAGCTACAACCCGCCCCTGGAGTACGTGCCCACAGAGGTGGGTTAGAGTTTTAGGGGGTCAACAGTTGTTTGCAGGGTTTGGGGAGAGGGTTTGCTTGGGGGTGCTCTTCAGGGTTTTGCCGGAGTACGTGCCCACAGAGGTGGGGTGTTTGCGGGGTTTAGAGAGAGGTTTTGGGGAAAAGCTTGGCCTGGGGTTTTGTTTGTGTGCACGTGTCTCAAGTCAAGATGCCTCGGCGGCTCCGCCGCGGTCCCTGGAAAGCCCAAACCCGGCTGAAAACGCAACTTCCCCCCCCCCAAAAAAACTCACCCCTTTCAACAGGAGGAGAAGACCTCCTGGCAGCTGCTTGACGAGGAGGACCGCCCCAAATTCGTCCCCCGCGCGCACGACAGCCTCAGGGCGGTGCCGATGTACGGAGACTTTATCAAGGAGCAGTTTGAGCGCTGCCTCGACCTCTACCTCTGCCCCAGGGTGCGCTGGGGTGTTGGCTCTGCTTCCTTGGTTTCCTTGGGGGGTCTCTGCGGGGCGTTGGCTGCCTTTGCTTGAGGTTGTCTCTCCCAAGGATGCGCACCCTCCCCTCCGCGCAACTCCCGAAGCCCCCCAAACCTTCACACCCCCCCAGGTGCGCAAGAAGCGGCTGCACGTAAACCCCGAGTCCCTGGTGCCAAAGCTGCCAAAGCCCCAGGACCTGCAGCCCTTCCCCACCACGCTGGCAGTGCGCTACAGCGGGCACAGGGGCAAGGTGGGGGCGCGGCGCTGCGGGGGCGCATGGGGACGGGGGGGGGGGGGTGCAGCTGCGGGGCGCGGCTGTGCGGCCGTTGGCGGGGCTGGGTTGGGGCAGCAGGTGCCACCTGCTGTATGGCGGCTGTGAGTAGCTTTTACGGAGAGCGCCCCCCTGCACGCACACGCATTGCGCTCCCTCCCACCTCAACCCAAGCCCCGTACACAAACCCCAAACCCCAAACCCCAAACCACCCCTTTCTCCCCCCATTAAAATTCGAAAACAGGTCCGCTGCGTCGCGCCCCACCCCGCTGGCCAGTGGCTGGCCACCGGCGGCGACGACGGCACCGTGCGCCTGTGGGAGGTCACCACCGGCCGCTGCGGGCGGTCGTGGGAGCTGGGAGGGCCCGTGATGAGCCTCGCGTGGTGCCCAAACCCGGAGCTGCAGCTGCTGTCCGCAGCAGTCGGCAGCCGCCTCGTGCTGCTGCCCTCCGGCCTCGGCGGCGCGGCGGCCGAGGCGGCGGCGGCGGCCGCGCTGGATCTGGGGGCGGCGGGGGGCGGCGGCGGCGACGCGGCGCCGCTCGCGGCGTGGCGGGCGCGGGAGGGCGGCGGCGCGGAGATCGTCTGCCGTCACCCGGTGACGCACGTCACCTGGCACGCGCGGGGTGACTACTTTGCTTCGGTCGCGCCCACGGGGGCCACCCAGGTGGGTGTTGCTGGTTTGCCTTCTTTTGGGGTGCCCCCTTTTAGTGTCTCACCCGAAAGCGCCCCACTTCCAATGTCCCTTTTGGCGTGGCTTGGCGAGGCGGCGGCGGCGGCCGTTGATGCTTATCAAACAAATTCACAGTTTGTCGTAGCGGCAGCCCCTGCGGGGGCTGCCGAGCTGCCGACACCCTTTTTCCTGAGGCCGCCGCCGCCACCGCCACTGCCGCCGCAAACAACAAGCGCTGCCAGCGCTGCCGCGATGGAAACCCCGCTCTTCTTTGCCCTCGCGGCAGGCGGCCCCCGCCACCACGCCAGGGGCCGCCACCCGCCGGCCGCTCACACCTCAAAACGTTAACAACGCGCACCCATCAGACAAAAAACCGCCCCCCACCCGGAAAAAAAACCTCCCGCAGTCGGTTTTGGTCCACCAGCTGTCCAAGCGCGCCACCCAAAACCCATTCCGCAAGAACCGCGGCCGCGTCACCCGCGCCGCGTTCCACCCGGCCAAGCCCTTTTTCTTCGTGGCCACGCAGAACCACGTCCGAGTGTACAACCTGGCAAAGCAGGCGCTGGCCAAGAAGCTGCTCGGCGGCGGCGGCGCGATCAGCTGCATGGCGGTGCACCCCGGGGGGGACCACCTGATCGTCGGCAGCGACGACAAGCGCCTCGCGTGGTGGGCGGGCCGGGGGTTGGGTTTGTGTGCTTGTGTTGTGGCTGCTGCGCGGCCTGTGTGTTTGTGTGCACGCGTGCACCACCCCGCCACCCCAACCCAACAAAACCTGCCCCCGTGTCACACCCCAAACCCCCAAAGCCACCCCTTAAAACAACAAACTCCAAACCCCCAAACCCTCCCTCCCCCCCCCCCAAAACACAAAGGTACGACCTGGACCTGTCGGCCACGCCCTACAAGGCGCTGCGCTACCACACCCAGCCGCTGCGGGGCGCGGCCTTCCACGCGACCTACCCGCTGTTCGCCTCGGCGGCAGACGACGGCACGGTGCACGTCTTCCACGGGCGGTGCGCGGGGGGGGGGGGGGGCGGCGGCTTTTGGGGGGGTGCTTGTGGGGTTTGGGGGGCCCCCCTCTCTCCCTCTTTCTCACTCACACACCCACACCAACGCACAAATGCGCCCATCCCCGCCCCTCGCAACCCCCTCCACACACGTGTTCTCACCGGCCCCCACCCAAAAAAACAAACCAACACCGCAGCGTGTACGCCGACCTGCTGACCAACCCCCTGATCGTGCCGGTCAAGGTGCTGCGGGGCCACAGGGTGGTGGACCACACCGGGGTGATGGACGTGGCCTTCCACCCGAGCCAGCCCTGGGTGTTCACGGCGGGCGCGGACGGCGAGGCGCTGCTGTTCTGCAACTGAGCGCGCGCGTGGCGCTCCACCCGAGCCAGCCCTGGGTGTTGAACGGCGGGCGCCGACGGCGACGCGCTCCTGTTCGCCAACTGGGCGCGCGCGCCCCGTTTGACCGGGGGCCGGGCCGCGTTTGGGCGGGCGGATGGCACGCCTGCCGTGTGTAAAATCCGAACGGATGCGGTATGCAGGTATCAGAAGTTCGGGACGCTGCCTGCCTTCGCACGCCTGCGCCAGGCCTGCGCACACTGGCGGCGGCGACGGCGGCACTCGGGCAGTCGGGCGAGGCTGGGCGAGGGCTGAGGGCCGTCCTAAATAGAATTAATCGCGCTGAACCCCAGGCTGGGCGCACAGCCCCCACCAGATCATCTACAGCGACGCCCGCCCCAGCGTCGCTGGCCAGCAGCGGACGGGCCCAGATCCGGAGCCTCCGCAGCAATCCGCTGCCTTCGCGACCCTTCCAACGGGCGGGCGAGCCCGCGCTGCTTCGCGACAGCAGCGGCAGCAGCAGTGCTCGGCAGCATCGAGCCGCAGCCCTTTGCCAGCCGCCGCACTAGTGGCAGCAGCAGCTCCGCGGGGCCGCCAGACGCGCGCCTAGCCCCCCGGGGGCGGCCGCGCGCCGCGCACCGCGCCGGCGCGCCGCCCCGGGCGCGATGCCGCTCGCGATCGCCAAGACGCTGCTCCCCGACACGGCCACCTTCTACGTCGCCCTCGGCCGCGTCTTCGGCATCGGCAAGGCCACGGGGCTGGCGATAGCGGAGGAGGTGGGCATCAGCAGGGAGGCGCGCGTGATGGACCTCAAGGCGGCGCACATCCGCCAGGTGGGGGCGGGGGGCGGTTTCTTTTTGTGTGCTTCCCCGGCAGTTCTTTGTTTCGCATGGCGGCTTGGAGGGTGCAGCCAGAGGCTGGGTGGGGAGGGTGGGCCGGTGCGCGAGGGCACGGCGCCCGCACGCTGGTGCGGCGGCAGCGGCAGCGGCCGTGTTTAGGCGGCAGCGGCAGCGCACGCAGCGGCAGCTCGGCCCGATCCCCCCGCCAACACCCACGCCCGCCAACCCCCAACCCTAAACCCAAAAGGTGACCGCCATCCTGAACGAGCGCTACAAGATCGGCGACGAGCTCAAGCGCTCCATCCGCGACGACGTGCTCCGACTAATAGAGGCCAACACCTACCGCGGCCGCCGCCACGAGCTGGGGCTGCCGGTGCGGGGGCAGCGGACCAGCACCAACGCGCAGACGTGCAGGAAGTTCAAGCGGCACATCATGTACGACGTCCGGTGATCTCGGATCGTGCGGTGATCTCAGATCGCGCGGGCTGCGCTGCGCGGCGTTGCGCAGCGCGCTCGTTTTCGTCTTCGTTTGCAGCCAGCGCCGCGCTTTTGGCCGCATCGAATTTCCCGCTCTGTTTTCGCAGCCCCGTTGTTTGACCCAGTTTGACCAATTACTGTTTACCGTGCCTTTCTGTAAACCGAGGGTGAGCGAGCTCGCGAGCATACAGGCTGAGGTTGACCTTTTTCTGTGCAGGGCTGCTCTGCAGATGGCAGAGAGCAGGCGGCGGCGCGGGCGGGGGGTGGGGGCGACAAGGCCGTAGGCCCAAGAGACACCCTGCTCCCGCATTCGTTTGGAGTCGAGGGCTGCCTATTAGGGGCGCTCCCAGGGCTCAGGCCCGCGGCTTTGCGTCCACGTGGCGCGCCAGCAGCTCGTAGCTCGCCTTGTTGAGCTGGCAGTAGGAGTCTGCGTTATTGAATGGGGTGGGGCAGTTGGGATCGCAGGTTGGGTTTGGTTGCTTTCGGTGTGTGCGGTCGGTCGCCGGGCACGCGGGCGCGCCCCCTGGGAGGGTTTGTGAGTGCGCGCCCGCAGCGGTGCATGCAGCGCCGCGCGCGCGTGCGCCAGGCACGCACCCGCGCCCTTGCAGGTGCCGACGGGCGGGCCGTGTGAGAGCACCGCCCGAATGTAGGCGCGCCCGTCCGCGCCCAACTCCCACGCCGGCTGCCCGCTCTGGCCGGCCTCCGCTATGGAGCACTGGGAGAGGCAGCCGCTGGGCTTGGCGGACTGCGGGCGGAGGGGACGGGGGGGGGGGGGGGGGGGGGGGGGGGGGGGGGGGGGGGGGGGGGGGGCGGTTGGGGTTTGGCGGTTGGGGCCAGCAGGGGGCGGCGGTTGGGGCCAGCGGAGAGGGGCGGTTGGGGCCAGCAGGGGGCGGCAGTTTGAGCACCTGGGGGCAGGCTTTGACCCCAGCAGCCGCCCAGCCCTTTGACCCCCGGCCCAGCAGTTCCAAGCATCCATCCAAAACCCTCGCTCCAAGCCCCATCCCCCCCCACCTGGAACATCAGCTGCCCGTCGTCGCCGTCGGCGTCGCTGACGACGCACGCCCCCCTCAGCCCGAAGAACCGCCCGTTAGTCACCGACTGCCCGGGGTACCCCGCCGCGTACAGCCTGCCCTCGAAGCCGGCAGGGCTGTACTTGAAGCCGAGGGTGCCCGCCCGGCTGCCGAGGTCGTCGTTTAGCACGATGACCGCGACGTCGCTTTGGTAGGCCGACGCCTCGGGCCAGCCGTTGACCCTTTTTGGGGGGGGGGGATGCGAGGTTTGCGCGGGGGTTTGCGCGGGGGGGGGGCGAGGTTTTTGTGCGCGTATTTTCAGTTTGTTGGCGCGGCGCCGCATGGCGCAATCAGGATTGCAAGAGGCAGGCAACGGCCTTTGGGGGTGTTAGCGGACCCCAGAGCTTCTAAATTCACCACCACAATGCCCCCGGGCTTCGCCCACTGCTGCCGCGCCCGCCACCCCCGCACGACTCTGCGCCTGCGCCCCCTGCGCCCCCCCTCTCCCCGGCCTCCCATGCCCCCACCCCGCGCACAACCGAACAGAGGTGCACCCCCACCCGCGCCACCCACCACCCTCCTCTCCCACGCTCCCACGCGCAACCATTGAAACAACGCCCCCCCCCCCCCCCCCCCCCCCGCCACCCACCACCCGCTCTGGACTGCGTAGTAAGCCATCTCAGACGACCCAAACGGCGCCACCGCCTCCTTCCGGAGGTAGTAGTGGTGGGGCGTGAACTTTGACCCCCGGATGAACGCGCGCGTGCCTCGTGAGTAAACGCAGTGGCCCGCAGTCGCCACCGCGTGCCGCCCGATCAGCGCGCCGCTGCACTTCGCCCCCCGCGTCGCGCTGAGCCGGGACTCGATGAAGCCAACGGCGGTGAGGGGGTAGGGGGAGAGGGCGGTGACCTCCCGCCACTGGGAGGGCCGTATGCCGCGCTGCTTCACGGCCTTGGGCCCCGTCGCCGCGCCCGGCGTCGGCGAGGGCGCGGGGGCGCCGTCCAGCTCGCCGGCGCCCCTGCCCGCGCCGGCGGCGCCGTTGGGCGCGGCCGACGGCGGCGCGGCGGCGGCGGGGGCGGGGAGGCCGGGGGTGGAGAGCTCGGAGGGGCCCGAGAGCAGCGCGGCCGCGGCGCCGGTCAGCGGCGTGCGGCGGACGTACCTTCGAATTGGCAGATGGGTGCGCGTTCAGTTTGTGGGGGTGGGTGGGAGGTCGGCAAGCCGCGTTTAACGAATAACAGCCAGGCAGCATTTTCTCAGGGTCGAAAGGCCAGTGCGCCAGATTGACGGTTTCAGCGCCGACAACCCCATCCCCAAACGCCAAAGCCTCACCCCCCCCAAAAGCGATCAACCGCTCACATGAGGCCGCTGTCAGGGACCACGCGCACGTCAAACAGCTCGATGGGGGCGTCAGAGGCGCGCGCCGCGGCCAGGGCCCTGGGGGTTGAGGGGTGCAGGGATTGGGGGGTGTTGAGGCTTCAACTTTGATTGGGCGCGAGGCAATTTCCGGTGCAAGTGGACGCCAGGGCTGCAATATTTTCCAGCTCCCAGTTAGGAGCGCCGGCTCCCTGGCAACCCCCAGCCCAGACCAAACTCAGGAAACCCCAACCCCCAAACCCAAGCCCCCTCACATTCCGTCCTGGCTGTCCTCCGGCTTGACCGTCGCCAGCGCCGAGGCGTCGACGGTCCGCGCCGCCCCCGCCAGCACGAAGCCCTCCGAGGCAAAGCGGGACATGTCGGCGGCGGTGACGGTGGCGTCACCGCCGCCGGTGACAGCGCCGGCCGACTTCATGTCGTCTGCAGCGGGGTCTGCGAAGAGACCTGGTTGTGGCAGTTGGGTCGAAGTTGTGGTGAGGGTTTGTTGGGGCGCGGCAGGGTTGGGTGGGATGGGGGCGGTGAAGGCAACGGCAGGCGTGCATGCATGCCGGAAGTGCTACCTTCCCCGATGAATCCACAGCCCCTCACGTGCAATCGGGTGTTCCCAGCTCGCGACGCCCGCGGCGGCCGCTGCGGAGACGCCCCCGCCGCCGCCGCCAGAGGCGGCCGCGGGCGCGCCGGGCGGCGCGCAGGGGCCTGGGTGCGCCACCTCGCCGCCGGCGCAGTCCGCGAGGCAGGCGTTCATGTAGGTGACGCGGTCTGCGCCGCAGACCGGGGCCGAGTCGAGCGCGCAGCCGGCGGCGCAGTCGCGGGGCTGCTGCGCGGCTGCGCGTGCGGGCAGTCATGTAGGGAAGGAAGGAGGGCGCGGACGGTCATGCGCGGGCGTGTTGGTGTGTGCGCTGTGCGCAGCGCGCGCGTGCACCCCGCGCAGCCAAACGAGGCAGCGGGCCGCGCGTGCTGCGCGGCAAGGCGCCGCGCTGCAGTGGCTGCCCTCTTCGGCCTTTCCAGGTCGCTCTATGAGCTTTACGATTCTTCAGGGAGGCACAAAGCCGCTCACCCGCGGGCTGGGCGAGGGCGACGAAGGTCGCCGCGAAGACCAGCGCGCCCACGAGCAGGCCCGAGGCCCGCAGGGCACGGCAGCAACTCCGAGCCATCCTTATCGCCGTTTAACACCGGAAGGCTTGGTGGGGGCGGGGCAAGCCGAGGCCCCTGGGGCCTGGCACGTCCGCGGCTTTCCTCAGCCGTCCGCAGCAAGAAGGGCCTTGTACCGGAACTAAACGAACGAGAAGGGCCAGATAAGTCGCTTGTAGAGTATTTCAGCTGTGGCGGCAGCCCAGAAGGCGCGCCCGTCCGGCGCCGCGACGGGCGGACTGTCCAGCAGCCGCTCCTGGACTGGCAGCAGCTCGTTCAAGTCGCGGCTCCAGGCACGAGCTGCTTGCTTGTGCCTAAGGCCTCAAGCCTCTCAGCTTGTGCGCATCCTGAGCTGCGTCGGCCCAAGCTCGCCGCTCCCGCTGCGCACAGTGCTGCACCCCCACCGGCCCAAGACCCTCACGACACGCATCAAACACGCGGCCGGGTTACAGACGCGCGCGCCCAAATGCAAGGATTCGTGCACGCTGCGGCACGCCGGCGAAAAAGGGGAAAGGCAAAAGGGGCAGACCTGCGCGCAGAAACCGGCCGCGGGCCGCGGCCGCCGCCGCCGCTGCGGCGCGCGCGCGCGCGCGCGGCGCGCATGGGGGCGCTCAGGCAGCACAGGCACGGCAGGCTGGCGCGGCCCCGCGGGGTCGGTGGAGCTGCGGGTGTGATCTCGTTCGCGGTTGTTGGGGGGCACGCTAAGCACTTGGGGTTCTCCACTGCAGCAGAGAGAGGGGCGCGCGCGGGGGGCGCGCGTGCACCGACACGCCCGCAAACGGCGGCGCGCGCGCACACACACATGCACACGCACACGCACACACAAGCCTATGAGGCGCCCTCCCCGGCGCACGCCCGGCCACGGCCGCCGCGCCCGGCCGCGCGGCGGCGGCGCCTCACTGCGCGCCGCCGAACCCGCCGCTGAAGTTGAACGCGCCCCCGCCGCCCGGCGCGCCCGGCGGCGCGGCGGCGGCGCCGAAGGCGTAGGCGTTTGCCCCCGCCTGCGGCGCGAGGTTCTGGTCCTCGCCCTCCTCGCATTCGAAGTAGTTCTCCAGGATGGACACCGCCTTCTCGTAGAGCTCCTCGTTGGTGTGCTCCTGGGGGGGTTGTTTGGGGTGGGGGGAAGGGGCGTGTTTAGGGTTTGGGGGTGGGGTTTGGGGGTCGGGTGCGGTTGGGAGGGTTTCAGGGGACGGCAAAGGGGCAGGGGTGGGTGGTTGGGACGTCGCACAGCGCGCCGCGAAAGGCACGCATAAAACGCTGCCGACAACACACGCACCAAACCACACAAAGCCAAGCGTGCGGCCGACGCAACCAGCCCCCCCCCCCACCTGCAGCGCCTCGATCTTGTCCAGCCCCTCCGCGTCCTCCACAAGCTGCGCGTAGGGGTTGGTGCCAGAGCCGCCGGGGGCCTTGGCGATGACCTCGCCCGCCTGCGGTCACGGGGGGGCGCGCGCGGTGCGGCTCAGTTGGGGCCGGGCGCTGGCAGCGCGCCAATGCGGGGGCGCGCCGATTGCGCCTGCGCTGCGTCGCGGCCCAAAGTCCCCAATTGTCTGTCCGTCCCACCCGTCGCGGCGCAAGCTGTGAAAAAGCGCCGCCGCCCAGGGAAGCTTCCGCCTTCCCCAAAAGCGCCGCCGCCGAGGCGAGCCCCACCCCCATTCCCCGCAGCCCCCCAGTCCCCGCGCGCCTTGAGTATGTTCTCCAGCCCCTCCAGCGCGACGGTCACGATGCGCACGTCCGACACGCCCAGCAGGTCGCACAGCGGCTTGATGCAGCCCACCTGGGGTTGGGGGGGTGGGGTTTGGGTGCGGTGCGCGGTGAGGGAGACATGGGGCCGTTTGGGCGCGATGCGGCTTGATGCAATGGGGTGGGGGGTTGGGAGTGGGCCATTTGGTGCGCGGCGTGGGGTGAGGGGATCTGGCACGGGCTGGAGGGGAGGGTGGTGGGATGCTGCCGCCGCCGAGCCGCCGCGCCCGCGCCCCCTGACCCCAGCCCCCGCCCCGCGCGGCCCCGCGCCAGCCCCCCAGCTGCCCCCCCCCCTCCCCCGGGGCCCGCGCGCCTGCACGAGCGCCCCGAGCTGCTCCGCGGTCCCGCCGCTGGTCGCGTTTGAGATGGCCCACGCCGCCTCCTTTTTGATGTCGAACTCGGCGTTCTGCAGGAGGTAGACCAGGGGGGCGGCGATGCCGGCGTCCAGGACGTTCTGGATCTGCTCCTTGGTGCCTGGGGGGCGGGGTGGGGAGGGGGGAGGGGGTTTAGGGGTTTGGGGGGTGGGAGGGGGGTTGAGGAGGTGGGGTGGGGTTGAGGGGTTGGTGGTTTTGGAGGTTTTGGGTTTGGGGGCGGTGGTTTGCAGCCAAAGAGAAGCGCATGCAAACAGCCGCGCGCCGGCGCACGCTGCAGCTTCAATCGCGCCCCCCCCCCCCCACCCGCCCCCAGCCGGCGGCACACCCCCGCCTCGATGACCTTGTCGATGCGGTCGTTGTCGCCGTCCGACAGGTAGCTCAGCGCCCAGCACGCGTCGGTGAGCACCTCCTCGTCGCTGTGGTGGATCAGGCGCGCCAGCGTGGGCAGCGCCTGGCGGGTCTGGGAGGGTGGGTGGCACGGCGGCGGTGAGCGGGCGGCTCCCGTCCAACGTGCCACGACCGGCGGCCCCTGCTTGCGGGCCGCTGAGCAACCTGGACCCAACCCAACCCGTCAACGGGAGAACGCCCCCAGGCAAGGCCCCCCCTCCACCCAAACCCATTCAAGGAGCGCCCCCCCCCCAAAAGGCCCCCCACCAGCGCAAAGTTGGGCGCCGGCTTGCCGCGGCAGAAGTTGGAGAGCGTCCAGGTGGCGTTGCGCAGCATGCTGATCTTGCTGTTGTCCTTGAGCTGGGGGGGGGAGGGGGGAGGGGGGGACATGGGATGGGAAAGGTGGGTGGGCCTTTGACCGCGCCTTTGACCCGGCACGATGAGGGCGGCCGCCGAAGCGGGTTGTTTGGGGGCCGCGCCCTGCAGCGCTTGCGGAGCGCCGCCGCGAGCGGTGACACGCACACACGCGCCCGCAAACACACACACGGAGAGCGCCCGCCGCCCCCCCAACCTGCTCCAGCAGCGGCGGCAGCGCGTTCATGGACAGCACCAGGTCGCGGCAGCGCGGCGAGTCGCCGGCGATGTTGCCCAGCGCCCAGACCGCCTGCTCGCGCACGTCGTCGCTGGGCGACTGCAGCAGCTGCACGAAGATGGCCACCGCGCCCTCGTCGATGACCACCTGCGCGGGGCGGGGTGGGGAGTGGGGGGGGGGTGGCGGGGTTTGTTAGATGGGAAAGGGAGAGGTTGATGAGTGTGTGAGCAGCGCCCCAGATCTGCTTTCAGGGCGGCTGCGGCGGCTCTCATCGCGGCCACGACCCCGGTGGGGCCACTGCCACGAAACCTCCCCCCCCCCCCGGGCGCGCTTCAAGGCATTGAACCCGCCGCTGCAAACGCAAGCCGCGGCGCGGCGCGCGCCTTGGTGTGGTCGCTGGTGCCGCTGGCCACGTTGGTCAGCGCCCACGCCGCCTCGAACTGCAGCTGCGGCATGTCGCCGCGCTGCAGGAACTTGACAAACTGGGGGATCACGCCCTGGCGGATGACCTCGTCGATGGGGGGGTTGCGCTCTGGGGGGGAGAGTGTGTGTTGGGGGGCGCGGGCGGGTGCGTCGCGAGGGGGCTGGATGGGCGGGCGAAGGGCAGTGCGGCGTGGTGGTGGAGGGGGGCGACGCCCCGCAGGGGGGCCCTGAGTCGGCCTCCCCACAGCAGGCGCTGCTGAACCCTTACGGCAGGGCCAGGCCCCCAAATCCAAACGCCGCGCGCAGGAGGCCCACCGATGGAGAGCAGCTTGCGGAACTTCTGGGTGGCCTCGTACTGCTCCTGGGGGTTGGCGGAGTACAGGCCCTGCACCATGGACGGCAGCTCGTCCAGCTGCTGCGCTCGGGGGGCGGCGGGAGGGGGGGGGAAGGGGGGCGGGCGGGCGTGAGCGGGGCTGTCGTGGGGTTGCTGCGGCTGCGGCGGGGCGGTGTGAGGGCACCAGCGCAGCCAACGCTGCCACCCTCGCTGCCGCTGCTGTTGCCACCGCGCGCGCGCGCCCCGGCGCGGCGCCGAGCGCCGGCCGCACGCACCTTGTGCGGCAGGCCCATGGGGCGCGCCGAGCTCTCCTCCATGGCGTAGTTGGGCCCCGCGTTGACCAGGCGCTTCTTCTGCAGCTGCTCATCGCGCTTGGCCTTGCGGAGCTCGATGATGTTGTCCTCGCGCTTGCGGCGCGCGTCGTCCGCGTCGATGCCCTTCTTGAAGTCCTTCTTGCGGGGGACGGCGCCGGCCCTCATCGCGGCGGCTGCGGCGGGGGCGCGGCGAGGGCGCGATCGGCGTGCTGCGTGGGCGCGCGCGTGTGGGCGCGGCGGCGGCGGCGGTGCTCGGCCGCGAGCGCCGCGGGCTGCCGGGCCAGCGCCAGCGGGAGCGCGCCCTGTGTGCGCGCCGTGGCTGGATGGAAGCCTCCCGTGCGCGCGACAGCGATCCACGCGGTCTCCGTGCGCGTGGCAGAAGGCGGGGCCCGCCGAGGGCGGGCTCCCAGCGATCTGCCGCACAGGCAGCCTGCCACCGCCCGCTGCCAGTTTGGACGTGCACCTGGTTCCTACCTGACCGTTCTAAACGCCGCGGGGATGCTGCAGGCCACGCGAAGGGCGATCCAGAGGGCGCGGGCTCGGGGCGGGGAGTGCGGCTGCTTCACGGTGCCTCCTAAGCTCTGGCGCGAAGCTGGCGACGAGAGAGAAGAGGGTTGCGGGCCAGAGGCGGCAGGCCACGAGGGGGGCCGGCGCGGGCGGGGCAGACGCGCGGGCAGGTCGAGAAACGCGCACGCGCGAATGCGCAGCGCTGGCGGCCGGCGAGCGGGGGGCGCACCGGGGCGGGGCCCGGCGAGCGGCGCCGCGGCATCGCGGCGGTGCAACCGCGCCCGCGCCAATGAGCGCCTGTGCTTTGCCGTGCGTTGCCATCTGTTCCGGCGAGCTGGGTCGGCGAGGCTGCAACTGTTCCGCGTTAGTTACAGTTTTTTTTTGTAGCAACTCGTGCGATGATCAGAGACAAGCCAAATTCTGCACCTGATCGGGCGCACCCGCGGCAGCGAAGAAAGCCAAGCACGCAAGGGGAGGCCGCTCAAGGGCAGCAACTCGCACTGGCGGCGCCGCAGCAACGCATCGGCGGCGCTGCGCAGCAGAAAGCTTTTGGCAATGCGCTGGGGGTCCTGGCACGGCTCAGCGCGCCGCAAGGGGTCTTCGGCAGTGGCCGGCGGGCCTTGGCCGTGTTTTTCAGTCGCGAGGGCTGCCCCGCAGGAATCCAGTCGGTGCGCCGCGGCGCGCGGCGCAGCGCTCGGCGCTGGCCGCGCGTGGCGGTGCGCGCAACGCTCTGCTCTTTTCACTTTGCGGCCGTGAGTTCCTTCACGAATGGGTCGAGCTCTTTCAGAAGCAGCTCGCCGGCCTGGTCGTTAAGGTGGACCTGCGCGGCGTTGGTTCGCATTTGTCATTACCGCAAAGCCATGCGGGTTGGATGGACCCATCGTGGCTGGTGGGAGAGGGGGACATGAAAGGGCGAACCCGCAACCTCCAACCCCCCAACTGCCCCCCCGCGTGCCTGGTCAGTGAGCAGCTCCAGAGAGTTCCACCGAGAAAGGTCCTGCCAGCTCCAGCGCAGCACATAGCGCAGCACGGGCGCGCCCACCTGCGGCGGGTGGTTGCACCGTCAGCCGGCACGCCTTTCAGGCTCAAAGGGCCTAAAAATCCCCCGCATGCGGGCATGCACAGCCCCCATCATGACTCATGCGTGCAGCGCACGCACCACACGCTCCCACAACAGAACCAAAACCCCTGCCCCCCCCACCTGCAGCCGCAGGAACCCCGCGGTCGACATGAGCCCAAACGGCGGCGGCCGCCGCGCGCCCTCGCGCCGCGCCGCCTCGAGCCGCCGCTGGCACGCGGCGTGGAAGTCCACCAGGCGCGCGCGCGGCGCGTGGCGCGCCACGACCTCCGCCAGCGCGGCGTTGTACCGCCCCACTGCCGCGTTGACCGCGTCGCCCATGTCCTCGCCGATGGGGGGCAGGGACACGACCGCGACCTTGCAGTTGGGGGCGCGCGCGGCGATGGTGGAGAGCATGCGCTCGATTTCGGCGGTGTAGGATTCCAGGGTGGCGACCTGGCCCCTGAGGCCGGGGAACAGCCAGCGGTACTGCGCCATCATGGCGGGGCCTTGGGGGGGTTTGGCGGCGGCAGGGGGGGTTTGCAATGGTTTGGGGCCGTCCGCGGAGCGCGCTTGGTGCTCTGTGGGCGCTCGCAGCAAGCACAGCTGCGAACACAGACACCGACGCCGCGCATGCGGACCGCGAAAGTGCTGCAAGCCGCTGCTCACTCGTCGCGGCGAGCACGTCGTTGGTCCCCGCGAGGATCACCAAGCCCGCGGGGTTGGGGTTCGCGTCCAGGAGCGGCCCCAGGCGGCGGCCGATCAGCACCGCCCACTCGCCGCCTGTTGGGTGCGGCAGGGCGGGGAGGAGGGGGCGGTGCGGGGTGGGTGCGTGGCCTGGGCCTGGGCGGCGTGCGAGGGCTAACGATCTGCAGCCGCTGCCGGCGCGGGCTGCGGGCTGGCCGCGCCCGCACCCGCAGCCGCGGTGCTGCCCCGCCGCGCCCGTCCCCCTCTGCAAGTCAGCCTGTGGCTGGTCAACGATCCCCGACCGCGCTCACTCTTGCCGGCTCGCACGACGTCCACCAGCCCCTTTGTGGCGTTGGCGAGCCGCCCCACCCAGTCAGTGCCCAAAATCGCCTCGGTGTGGCTGTCGCCCAGGCAGAGCAGCTTCCTGGCGCCGCATCCCCCCGCCACAGGCGGCGCGCAGCACGCGCAAAACAGCGTCATGCTGCCGCTGCGGCGGACTGCAGGCCCCGCCGGCGTCCAGGCGGCACTGCGCCCGGGTGGCGGGCGGCGCGGCGCTGCTGATGCTGCTGCAGCGGCGGACTGCGGCGTCCCTCCCCTCCGCCCCGTGCAGGCGGCGGCGGCACTGCGCCCGGGTGGCGGGCGGCGCGGCGCTGCTGCGGCGGCCGTGGCGGCGGCGGACTGCGCCGTTCCCCTCCGCGTCCGAGCGGCTCCCCGCTGCCTCTCAAAATCGTCTGGCAGCTCGGGTTGACGTTCAGGCGCGGGCCTGCTGCTCGACGAGCAGGGTCTCGTGGGACCGTCCGAGGCCCTGAGTCGTCCGTCCTGTGGCAAGAGTGGCAAGAGTGGGAAACGGGAAGATTCGGCGGATTAAATTGACGGGTCGTCAGGCACCCGGTGGGCGGGTCACACGCGTGAGGTCGTCATCACGCGCATCGACTTCCCGCCTCCTGGAACAGCCTCACAACCTCACCTTAAGAACGGCATCAAGCTCTGCATGGGACATGTCGGCCTCCTGGATGGCCTGCTCTCCAGCCCGCCCGCGTCCCGGGTGATTGACCCCGCGGTGCAGGACTGCGCAGCTCCGCACCGGGCCCGCACCGGCAATAAAGATTTAAGGAGGCATTTAAGGTCAGATCGATCTGTTTGGAATCGCGATTGTCCCCTGTAGATTGCCCCCCCTGCGGAACCGCCGAGCTCTGGGCCGCACTGGGGCCCCAGCCGATCGGCCGCGTTCATGACGGCCGAGGGGGTCAGTAGATCCTGCTTGTGAGGCAGCAGACCCGGTCGAGCGCGTGGCGGCGGAGCACGCGGCGGCGCGGCGCGCGCCGTCGTGCTGTTGGCCCGGCACGCCGCCGCGTTTGGGCCGCGATGAGGGGGTGGGGCCGCAGCACCAGCCCGGATGCCGGGACGGCGCAGGCGCGGCACAAGTCCTTCGTCGCCGCGGACAGCGTGTTCTTCGGCGCCGGCAGCGGCGGCTCCAACCGTCGGCTGGTGCCAGGTGCGTCCGCCGCACCAATGCCGCGCATCGCATGCGTGCGCCTCCTGGGTGCAAGCAGGCTGCGCGGCCGCTGCCGGGGGGGGCCCGTACAGCGGCAGGCCCGTACGGCGGCGGCAGCCTGCAGGCGCTATGGGCCGCGCCCGCATGCCGCGTGCCGCATGTGCCACACGCCCCTGACCCTTGCCCACGTGCGCACGTGTGCGCCGCGCGCAGACCATGGCGTCGTGCCCGCCGAGTGGGTACACAAGCTGTGCGGCGACCACCAGGAGCACATGTACAGGGCGCTGCGGATCTCCACGCCCAACGTGCAGTCGATGATGCTGGCGTGGGGCACCGAGCCCGACCTGCTGATCACACTCACCAGCACCAACTGCGTCGGTGAGACGCCGGGCGTTGACAGGGAGAGCGGCCGCGGCCGCGCTTGCGCCGCACGCAGCAGCAGCATGCGGCATGCGGCGGCGCCGCGTCTGGCGCGATGGCC
Organism: Raphidocelis subcapitata; assembly: GCA_003203535.1. Classification (NCBI taxonomy): domain Eukaryota; kingdom Viridiplantae; phylum Chlorophyta; class Chlorophyceae; order Sphaeropleales; family Selenastraceae; genus Raphidocelis; species Raphidocelis subcapitata. The sequence continues at coordinate 42,159 of BDRX01000100.1, read as the reverse complement.
TCACGTGCATGGCCTAGCAGGGCGCGAGCCTCGGCTCGAACTCAAACCCCGACCCTCACGCGCGCCCAAACCCTGCCGCGCCCCGCCGCAGCGACCTATGACCTGCGCACGCTCACGCGCCTGGGCGCGCGCCAGCACGGCCCGCGGCGCTGCAGGAGCGTTTTCACGCCGTCGCTGTCGCACGTCGCCGTGTTTGGCGACGGCATGGCGCCGACCATCGAGCTGCAGCACCTCGCGCTGGCCAAGTACTCCTTCCTGGAGGGCCACGTGGCGCAGGTGGGCACGGCCTCGTGCTGCTTGTTTGATTCCGCTTTTCCAGCCAGGCCCGCAAAGCCTGGGCCCTGAGGCGGCCTGCAGTCAGCCGTGTGTTGGCTGCTGCAAAGGCCGGCGGTGCGTGCATTGGTTGGCGGCTGGCCGCTTCCAACCCGTGCATCGTGCGTGCTCGCTCGCAGGTCAAGTGCTGTGCGGTTTCGGACGACGGCTCGCTCGTAATCAGCGGCGACAGGGAGGGCGCCATTTTCCTGTGGCAGCTGCAGCAGCCGCAGCCGCAGTCGCCAGCGCAGCGACCGCAGCCGCCGCTGCAGCAGCAGCAATCGGGGGCGGCTGCGGCGTCGGCAGCGGCGGCAGCCGTGGCGGCGTTTGTGGACGCGGCCGTGCGGAGGCACGCGCTGGTCGGGGGCCACCCGGAGGGCGCCGTCATCAAGTGCTGCTGCATTTCCGCCGACGGTCGCTTCGCCGCCACCGGGGCTGCAGACGGCAGCCTCGCGGTGTGGGACGTGTCGGGGGCAGAGCCGCACCTCGCGGCGACCAGCAAACTGCCAGAGGCCGGCGGCGACGAGGGCGCAGCCGGCGCCGAGGCCGCAGCAGCAGCGTGCGGCGGCGGCGGCGGCGACGACGGCGGCGGCATGGCACGGCCGCGAAGCCCGCAGCAGCGCCGCCACAGCAACAGCGGCGGCGGGGAGTTCGGCGCTGGCCGCCGCGGGCCGGCGCGCCTCGCGGCGCTGTCTGCAGACGCCGTGCTGTGCTGCAGCCTCTCTGCGGACGGGTCCGTGCTCGCGGCCGGCGCCAAGGGCGGCCTCGTCGGCGTCTGGTTGCGCGGCGCCGGCTGGGCGCGCTCGGAGCTGCCGCAGCGCCACGCCGAGGGCAGCAAGGTCCGCGCGTGCGCGGTCTCGGCGGACGCGCGGTGGCTCGTGACCGGCGGGGACGACGCGCGGGTCGTGCTGTGGGACCTGGAGCGCGGCGCGCCGCTGCTGACCGCGACCGAGCACCTGCGCCCGGTGCGCTGGCTGGCGTTCAGCGGCGACGGGCGGCGCATCGCGAGCTGCGGGGACGACCACCTCATTGTGGTGTACGATGTGGTTCTCCTCACCAGCTACACGTGCCGCGGAGGGCCCGGCGGCGGCGGCGGGGGCGGCGGCGGCGTGGCCGCGGCGACCGTGCGCACCGGCGCGCCGCTGGCGCCGGCGTCGGCGTCGCTGCAGGGGCCGGCCCCGACCCCCGCGCCCTCGAGCCCCATCCGCGCCGAGCGGCGCGCCAGCGACGGCGGCCCCGCGGCCCGCGCGGCGCCGGCCGGCGGCGCCGCGGTGTCGGGCGGTGCGCACCCGCTGCTGCGGCGGGTGAGGGTCAGCGAGAAGGAGCGGCTGATGGCGTGCTCTGCCGTGGATGCGGTGCACCTCCCCGTCCCCGGCTCTTTCCTCGGCGTCCTCGGGCAGCGGTCGGAGGCTGGGGTGGCGGCGGCGGCGGCGGCCATGGAGTCATGCCCGCAGCCGGTGCTGTGCATCAAGCAGTGCGGCCAGGTGAGGCTCCCTCGTTTGCGATGGAGTCTTTGGGCATTTGGCACGTGCAGTAGGGGGAGTGGCTGCCGGCTTGCCTTGTTGGGTTGCCCAAGTCCCGCAAGCTGCCCCCCAACCAGATCTCACTTCTCAAACAAACACCGCAAAACCCCGCATCACAGGTCGAAATCATCCCCGCCGGCTCCTCGCTGCCGCACCCAGGCCCCATCGCCAGCACCGGCACCGTCGCCTGCGCCGCCGTCGACGGCGACATGGTAGCCACCGCGCGCCACGACGGCACCGTCAGCGTCACCAGCTGTGAGGCGGCGCTCGCGCTCGCCGCCTCGGACGGCGGCGGGCCGGCCAGCTTCTCCCCAGACCCTGAGGCCCAAGAGCTGTCAAAGCCGCCAAAGCCGTCGCCGCCGTCGAGCGCGCGGATCGAGATGGTGGCGTTCGGCGTCGCCCTGTGCTGCCAGCTCGGCCGCGTGGCGGTCGCCGGCGGCGAGCGCAAGCAGCCCGGCGCGGCGGCGCTGTGGGTGTGGGAGTGGGATCCGGTGGACTGGCTGGCCAGCCCTCGAGGCGGCGGGCCCTCCTCGCCGCGCATGGCGCGGCTGACGTCGGCCGGCCGCGCCGCCTCGGGGCCGCTCCTGCTGGCGAGCAACGAGTCCCGCCCCATCAGCGGCGCCAACTCGCCGCTGGCCGGCGACGGCGACGGCGACCTGGACGGCGCGAACACACCCAGCAGTGGCGGCGGCGACGGCGGCGGCGGCGGTGCGCCGTATGGCGGCCGCGGCGGGGGTGGGCGCGGCAACGGGGCTGGCTTCGGCGCCCGCGGCCCCGGCGCGCCCGGCGCCGCCGTCGGCGGGCTCCTCGCAAAGTGCGACAACCCGCTCAAGGTGCTGTCCTGCCTGGAGGGCGGCCCCCTGCTCTGCGTCGCGTGGGCGCCGCGCGGCGAGCGCGCCATGCTCGCAGCGGGCTCCTCCGCGGGCTGGGTGGCCGTTGTGGACCTCACCAAGGAGGAGGGGGAGGCGCAGAACCGCTACCAGCTCCACGGCTGCGCCGTGTCGGCGATCGACTTGTCGGCGAGTGGCGAGCTCGCCGTTTCGGGCGGCGTCGACGGCGGCGTGGTGGTGTGGTCGACGGTCACGGGGTTTGCCCTTCAGAAGTTCAGGCTGCAGGCGGCCGGCATCCGGAGCCTCAAGTTCAACGCGGGTGGGTCCCGCCAGCGCACGTCTGCCGTGCTGTTGTGCTCGTGCAGGGGCGGCTTTTTGACCTGTGGGCCCTCCCTACCCCCAAGTGCTGACCCAGCTGCAGCCACTCCGCCGATTGGAAGAGATCCAACCGTCTTTGACCCACCTCCCATGGCCTCCCCGCAGACGCGACCCTGTTTGCGGCCGGCGACAGCGCCGGCGTCATCAGCGGCTGGGACGTGCGACGCGGCGCGCTGCTCGCGGCGGCGCCGGCGCACGTGGGGGCGGCGACGGACTGCCGCTGGACCAGCGGGGGCGACGCGCTGGTGTCTTGCGGCTACGACGGGCACGTAGCCCTGCTGCGGGTGGGTGCCGGCTGCGCGGCCGCTGCTCAGCTGCGCACCACGCTGGCATCCGGCCTGTTGGGCTGCTGCATGGCCAGCTGCTGCCTGGGCGACCCCGACTCTCGCAGGCGCTCAAGGCGGCGAGCAAACCAGCCAAGACACGATGTGGCGTCCTTCCACCCCCCTTGACCTTGCCAGCTGCCAAACAAAAACCAGCGGCTCAACCCCTTTTATGACCAACCCTTTCTTTCAAAACCCAGGTGGACGACAGCGCCGCGGCCGCGTACGCGCTGGCTTTCCAGTCGCTGTACCGCTCCTGCCAGCGGCGCTCCGGCTCCAACAAACTGCGCAAGCTCGAGACGGCGCTCACGTGGCACATGGCGCGCGGCGTGATACAGGTGCGGCTGCGCTCGTTTGCTTTTTGCCGTGCGGCCCGCGGCCAGATCTGCGGGGAGGTTGAAGTCGCGATCCGCGCCGCCTGCCCTTTGTGCCCCTCCTGCAGCCAGCTTGCGCCGCCTTCACCCAACGCCGTCTGCAGCAGGTGTTTGTCTTACTAACCCCCTCCCCTAAAACGCCTGAAAACAAAACAGAGCCCCGCCCTGCTGCAGCAGCTCATCGGGCTGGCGGCCGCCGAAGGCAACGCGCCCGCTCTGACCATGCTGCTCACCCTGTTCGAGCGCACCGAGTGGCAGGTGCACTTTGGCCCCCTGTTTTCCGAGCCCCGCCGGGGCGGCAAGCGGGACCGCTACCGCGACCGCCCCCAGGACGCGCTGCCCTCGCTGTCGCGCCCGTCGGCGGGGCTGTCGCGGCGCAGCGCCAACCGCAAGGACCCGGGCGGCGACAGCGGCAGCCAGGAGGCGCAGTGGGGGGAGCTGCCCGCGCTCAGCCGGCGGTCGGTCAGCCGCTGGGCGGGCGCGGCGGCCTCGACGCTCGCCAACCTCTCTGATTTTCGGTCGCTGCTCGCGCACGCGCTGCCCGGCGCGACCGGCAGCGGCGCCGGCCGCGGCGCCGCGTCCGCGCCGGCGTCAGGGGGCGGCATGCCGTGGGAGCGGCGCAGCGCGACGGCGTCGCCGGCGGGCACCAACGACACGCCGCCGGACGCGCGCGGCAGCCCCGCGATGACGCCCAGCCGGCTGCTGTCGCCCTCCGTCAGCCAAAAGGCGCGCGCGGCCGCGGCGCTGCCAAACCTGGACACGCTCCAGGAGGAGGCCGGCACGCCTCAGGGCTCGGTGTTTGGCGCAGCCGTGGCCGCCGCCGTCGCCGCCGCGGCGGCTGAGGCCCCTCCCGACCCGCCGCAGCAGCTTGCGGCAGCGCCCCCGCGCCGTGCTGGTGACAGCACGGCCGACGCGGCGGCCGCTGCTGGCGATGGGGACGGTTTTGAGGCCAACCCGGCGGGCGAGGGGGCGGGACCAGGCGTCTACGCCGACGCTGCCGGCGCTGGCGGCAACGGCGGCGACGACGACGATGGCGGCAGCGGCAGCGGCAGCGGCGGCAACAGCTTTGGCGCGTCCTCCCAGGGCGCCGCGGCGGCGGCTGCCTCGGCCGTGTATGAGAGCGACAACCCGCCCTCGTCGTCCGCGCTTCCCAGCTACCAGCTGTCCGCCACGGGCTTTGCGGCCGCCGACGCGGCGGGCGCGCCGCTACAGCAGCCCCTGCAGCCGGGGCGGCGCTCGCTGCTTCGGGACCTGTCGCGGCGGCGCCTCGGGCTGCTGGTGTGGGGCGTCGACCGCGCCAGCGGCAGCGCCGACAGCGGCAGCCAGGTGCCGACGTCGGCCGCCTCCACGGAGCCCTATAGCCCCGCGATCGGCGGCGCGTCGGGGCTGGGGCCGGCGGGCGGCCACGCGGCGGGCGCGCCGCTGCTGCGGGACGATGACTCTCGGCTGTACGACGGCCCGCCCCTGGCAGAGGTGACGGTGCGCGGCCCCTCGCCCCTCGCGGTGCCGGCCGGGGAGGGGGGCCGCCGCGGCTCGTCCAGCGCCGGCGAGGGCGGCGGGCGGCTTAGCGCGGGCGTGTCCTTCTCGCTGCACCGCGGCGTGCGCGCGCTGCTGCGCTTCAGCAGCGTCACGCCGCAGCCCGACAGCGCGGGCGCGGCGGGGGCGGCCCGCAAAGGGCGATCCGAGGGCGGTGCCGGCGGCGCCGGCGGCGTCGGCGGCGCGGTCGAGGCGGGGTACCCTCCGTACCGAGACAGCGGCGACCTGGCGTCGTACGGCGGCCGGGGCTCCGGCGGCCACGCCCACTACGGCCTGTGCAGCCCCTCGCGCACGCTGATGCACATGCCGACGGTCGGTCACCGCGCGACCGGGGACGGCGCGCTCGCCGGCCCCGGCGCGACGAGCGGCAACAGCGCCGGCCTCGCCGGCTCTGAGGCCGCGCCCTACTCGCCGCCACGCCACGGCAAGCACGGCGCGCCGCCGGACGACCTGCTGCGGCTAGCCATGGGGAGCCAGCAGGCGCAGGCCGTGCGGGTGGTGGTGGATGCTTTGGTGGCCGGCCGCTTTTCGCGCGCGAGCGTGATGGTGCATCTATATGATGCTCTGCAGGTGCTGCTGCACGACCCGCAGCACCGGCGGCTGTGCAGGCGGCTGCTCAAGCACCTGCCCATGGTGGTGGGTGCCTCTCGCGCGCGCCGCCTCGTTTTGGGGGCCACGGGTGTTCTTAGAAGCCGCGTTTGCTGGCTTGCGCAGGCCCGGCACCTCTGCCTCTGCCTCGGACTGTGCGGCTGGGTGCGGCACAAATAGCAGCTTGCCCTTGCTGCTGCCTCCGCAACCGTCGCGCAATGTCCCCCCAAACCCTCGACACCCTCCCTCCTGCAGGACACCGGCGAGGTGGAGGTGGACTCATCCCTCACCCGTCACTCGCGCGCCATCTACAAGTGCTCAAACGTGAGCGAGGGTCCGGCCCTGCGCTTGCTGCACACCTTTCTGTGAACTGTGAAAACCACCTGTCAACCAGCCCGGCCCTCGCGCCCGCGCCGACGTTTCCCCCTCGCCCCCTCCTCCTCTGCAGCACGGCAACCCCGCGCGGCTGTGGGCCTCTGTGACGTCGGCTCAGCAGCCGCTGCTCGAGGCCCTGGACGTTTTGGTCAAGCGCGCCAGCTGGCAGGACTCCATATCGGCGCTGATGCTGATGCCCGTCATCCTGGGGCTGCGGCACGTGGGGCGCGCGTGGCTGTGGGCCACGCGGCGCCACATGCGCACCAAGTGAGTGCGGCGACGGCCGCGGCGGCCGTCGCAGGGCGGCGCCCCCCCCCCCGGATTTAAGCCTTGGGTTTTTCGAGGCTCTTTTATGCCTTGGGGTGTGTGCCATTGGAGGCGCCACCTGCTGACTTGCGCGCCCGCCAGCCGCCCAGGTCCACGTGGCACGTGCTCTGCCCCAACTCACTGCCCCAACTCACTGCCCCAACTCACAACCAAAACTCACAACAAAATGGCGTGTCCGCATCAACAGGGCGCGCGTGATGGTGGTTGCGTCCTCCATGGTCATCCCCGTGCGGGACGCCGCCATGATCCGGCCGGGGCGGTCAAACCTGCTGCGCCAGCTGGTGGGGGGCGGGCGTTGACCGGCCTTTGACCGGCCGGGGCTGGGCCGTCTTGGCGCGTTTTTCGGACGGCAGGCGGGTTTGGGAGGCCAGAGGGCGGCCCCCCTGGCCTACACATGCGACCGCACCCGCCTATCCAGCTCTTCAACCGCCAACGCTTCCCTTCCTTCCCCCGTCAGCGGCCGCACCGCAGCCGCGCAATCCGCACCGCAACCCCGCCTCCCAACAGGCCTCTGCCAACACGGACGCCGACCTGTACGGCCGCGACCTGGTGCGCGCGGTGATCGACGTAAAGTGGGACTCCTACGCGCGTGCGTTCCTGCTCATGCAGTTTGTCCAGTTCCTGGTGTTCATGGTGCTGTTCCTGGTGTACCTGGGGTTTGCCATCTACCACAACGACCCCACATGGACCACGGCACAGGTGGGCGCTAAACAGCTGTTCGGGGGGCGGGGCGGGGCGTGGCCGGCGGGCTGGGGGCGGCGGGCTGGGGGGGGGGCGCTGTGCGCTCCACTGGAGGCGAGGGTGCGCTGTGCACCGCACTGGGCTTGGCCGGGCGGGTTTGGTGTGGGCCGCAGTGCTTTGGTGCTCACCTGCCCCCTCATGGTGTTGCCCCCATCCCCCCAGATGGTGCGGCAGCCCACTGGGCAGGCGGCGCTGGTGCTGGAGTGCATCCTGCTGGTGATGATGTGCGGGCAGGTGAGCAGCGCCTCGGGCGGGGTTGAATGGCTCGAGCCCTGCCCTCGTTTTTGGGGCTGGTCCACCCTAATGAACAATTATTCAAAGGGTTCCAGCCTCCAGCTGTGCTGACAACATGCTGTCGGACAATTGCACTGACTGAAGCCGCCCTAAGAGAAAATACCCCCACACGAAAACAACCCAACAACAAAAGGCCGCCGACGAGCTGAAGCAGATGCTGACCTACAAGAAGGAATACTTCAACAGCCCCTGGAACTGGATGGTGGGGGACTGCGCGCGAGTGCCTGCCGCGGGCGCCCTTCACGTTTCTTGATGTGTGGCCCGCCAGCAGGCCCCGTGCCGCCGCCCAAGCCCCGATACCTGCCCCCCAACCCCCAAAACGCACACACCCGCAAACCTGCTACACCCCCCCTAAACTGCCACCCAAAACTGCCACCCCAAGCTGCCACCCCCAACCCCTAATAAACAGGACGTCGCCTCGTGCGCGATCATCGCGGTCATATTTGTGCTGCACATAACGCGCCTCAACCACCAGGTGGGGGCTGCCAAAGAAAGGGGGAGGGGGCGGGCCCTTGGGGTCAAGCCCTTGGGGAAAGGCCCTTGGGGGATGCCTGCACGCGCGGCGCTGGCGCCGCCTCAAACCACGGCCCAGCCGCGCCGCGGGCGGCCGGCAAGCAGGCGGCGAAAAGAGTGCGCAGCGCTGCGGCGGGCCCATCCCAGCTGGCGCGGCCATCTCCCACAGACCGCAACTCCCCCAAAACCGAATCCGAACCCCGCCACTGCCAGGCCTTTGTGGTGCTGGTGGCCCTGGAGGTGCTGCTGCTGTGCCTGCGCATGCTCTACTTTTGCATGGCGTATGAGCACCTGTCCGCGCTGCTGAGGATGGTGCTGACCGTGATCAAGGTGCGCTGGGGCTGATGCGCTGCGTGGCCGCGTGCAAGCGCGCACGTGTGCATGCGTGCATGCATCCAACGCATGCATGCATCCAACCCCCTCCCAAATCCCCTTCCCAACTCCTTCCCCAACCCCCTCCCCAACCCGTTCCCCAAACACCCCCTCCCAAACACCCCCTCCCAAACACCCCTCCCAAAACGCCCCCTCCCCTCTTCCAGGACATGCGCTACTTTTTCGCCCTCCTCATCTTCCTGCTCTGCTCCTTCGGCCTCACCTTCAGCGTGCTGCTGTCCACCCCCAACTCCACGCACAAGCGCGCCGTGCTGGGCATAGTGGACAACAAGGTCATCATCGACGAGAGCGCCGACGACGAGCAGGTGTTCCGCAACTTCGAGGTGAGGGGAGGTTCTGATCCTGATCTAGTTCTCCAAACCCCTAAACCCCTCCAACCCTTGCTCCTTTGAAAAGCCCCATTCCTTGCCTAAACCACGCTCTGCGCCCCCTTGAACCTCCAAGGGCTCCCTGCTTCCCTCCAACCCCAAACCTTTGCTCGCCACCTCCCCCAACCCCCCGCAAACCCCACCCACATGACTCCCCGCTCCCCCTCCACCCCAAAATCCCGAACCCTAGCCACTCAGCCCCCACACCACCCCCACACCCACACCCAGGACTCCCTGCTCCAGCTGTTCACCGTTATGATGGGCGGCATGAGCTACGACACACTGGAGGCCATCCTCAAACTCAACACGGTGGCGGCGCGGCTGGCGGTCACGCTCGCGGGTGGGCGGGGGTGGGGTTTAGGGGGCCTAGCGGCTGCGCACGCGGGGTTGGCTGCAGGGGGAAATGAGATGGAGAGGAGGGCGGCCGCGGCCGGCTCGGCGCTGCGGTGCACCTGCAGCTAGGGTTCCGATGCCGCCCCCGCAAACACGGCCCCTCCCCAACCCACCCATCGCGGCACAACCCCCCAGCCGGCTACGCTGTGCTGATCCTTATCGTCCTGGTGAACCTGCTGATTGCGATTGTGGACGAAACCTACGGCCTGGTCAAGGAGTCGGAGGCTGACCAGATCCTGCGCAACAAGGTGGGGGCGGATGGGGTGCGCGTGTGTGTGCGTGTGGTGGGCGTGTGCGTGTGCGTGGGAGTCTAGTGTGTTGTGCGCAATTAACCCCCAATCAAAACAAAACAACCCCCAACTAAACCAAACCACCCCCGACAAAACAAACAAATAAAAACCCCGACAAACCAAACCCCCAACAACTAAACTAATCAACACCCCCCAAAAAAACAGGCTCTCATCATTGACGAGATTGAGAGCACCCTCACAGACAAGTGCGTCCGCGACCTCAACAGCCGCGTGCTGCTGCCCTACGTCCACATCCTGGTGCCGCAGCAGGTGGCGTCGGGGCGGCGGTCCCGCACGAGCAGCCAGCACGTGGTGGACAAGCTTAGGAAGCTCAAGGAGATGGTCAAAGGGATGGAGGCGCGCGGAGGGTGGGGAGGAGGAGGGGGAGGCGGCGGAGGCATGGCAGGGGGAGGCGGCGCGCTGGCGCTCGGCGGGGGCGCGCTGCTGGCGGCGGGCGGCGGGGGCGGGGGCGGGGGCGGGGACCTGCCCGCGGCGGCGCCGGAGAGGGAGGGCGGCGGGGGGCCGTCGGCGGCCGCGGCGGCGGCGGCTGCGGCGGCCGCCGCCGCCGCCGTCGGCGGCGCCCCCTCCCCCGCCGCCGGCGCGCTCGCCGCGGCGGCCGGCGCGGCCGCGGCGGCGGCGGTCGCGGCCGAGCTCGAGCGGCGCGACGCGCAGGCGGAGCGGGACGTGGCCGGCGTCGCCGCGGGGCTGCGGGACGTGGCCCTGAAGGTGGACGGCCTGTCGGGTCAGGTGATGGCGGTGACCGACGTCGGCGCGCGGGTCGACCTGCTGCACCTCGAGCTGCAGGCGCTGCAGCGGCTGCTGCTGGGCGTGGTGGAGGCGCAGCAGCAGCAGAACCAGCTGCTGCTCGCCGCGCAGGCGGCGGCGGCGGGGGCGGCGGCGGGGGCGGGCCCGCGGCTGCAGGGGCCCCCAGGCGGTTCGGGGCATGCGCCGCCGCTGCCGCCGCCCCGGCCGCGCGTGTCCAGCGGCGACGGCGGCGGCAGCCGGAGGGTCAGCGCCAGCGGCGCTTCCGCCGCGCACCTCGGCGGCGCGAGCGGCGGCGGCGGCGGCGGCGCGCGGCCGGCGTCGAGCGAGGCCGCCGGCGGCGACGGCGGCGACTGCGGCGGTGGCCTCTCGGCCGCGGAGCCGCCGCTGCCGCACTCGCAGGCGGCGACGCCCAAAGGGGGGGCCGCGAGCCGCGCCCGGCGCGTGACGGCGGAGTCTGCCGCCGCCCCGGCGCGGCGCGGCGGCGCGGGCGGGCTGTTTGCGCTGCTGGGGCGCGCGGGGTCGGCCGGCCCCGCGCCGGACGAAGGAGCGGACCACCACCAGCAGCAGCGGCACGGCGGGGGCAGCGGCGGCGGCGAGGCGTGCGCGGAGGGCCGGGAGCAGCGCTGGGAGGAGCCAGGCGCCGCGCGGGCCGCGCCGCCGGCGTCGCCGGCGCCGCCGCGCGCCTCTGGTGGCGGCGGCGACGGCGCCTGGCGGGACGACGGCGGCCCCGTGCTGCCCACTTGACCCTGGCGCCTGGGGGTCACAGCACTGTTTGCTGCTCCCCTTGGCAGTACTGCTTGCGCGCTCATGCTTTTTACTGTCCAGGCCCGTGGCCGTTGCACCATGATGCACCGTGTGTTTTGTTTGTTCGGTCTCACTGGCACGCCGCTGCAGACCCGCCGGCGCCGCAGCGCGGGCGGCGGAGCGCCGACTCTCGCCGCCGCGCCGCGGCCGCCGCGGGCCGCGGCTGGCGCGCCGCGCTGCTTTTGCGCGCCCAACTGCCATTTGCCCGGGCGGCGCGGCCGCAACCCCGGCAGCGCGCGCGAGCGCGCCGCACTTTGCGCTATGATCACTTTAGGAGAAGAAATGGCCGCGCCGGCCCGCCTTTTGTAGGCCCCCACAGGAAAAAACAACGTTTTGATTTGCCCCCTGCCTGCGCGCAGCCTTCCAAGCTTCGGGGCGAAACCAACAGCGGCGCGGACTCGCGGCCCCCCGCGGCGGCCCGGCGCGCAGCCCCATTGCCGCTGGCGCGCCCCACCCCAGGTGTTAACCCATTTTGTGTAGGCGCAACATTCTGATCCCCGCAGCCCCGACCTGCTGGCAAGCACCGGACTGCTTGGGGGCGGCAGGGGCTGGGAGAAGGGGCTTTGGCCTGGTTTTGCCGGCTGCAAGCGCCCCTCTGACGGCCCCCGGCTCATCATCCGCTCAAATTCGTGTTAAGAGCAGCATCAATTACCGTAGGGAAGCGTTTATGCAGCGGCTGGACGGGGCAATCACGAATCTAAAACTTCAAATGCCCTGCCTGGGGGGGAATCCCCCCCGGCGCGGGGCCGCTGCAGCGACGCGGTCGAGCGGCCATCGCAGCGCGCCGCCGCAGCCGCCGCGTTGGCCCGCCCCGTGCGCTCACACCGCTGAAGACGCCGCCGCCACCGCCACCTCCTCAGCCGCCGCAGCCGCCGCCGCCGCCGCCGCCGGCGCCGCCGCCGGCGCGAGGAACCCGTCCCTCGCGTGCGCCTCAAGCGGCGCCAGCGCCAGCGCCGCGCGTGCGTCGTCGCCGTCCGCGCGTATGCGCGCCACCAGCGCGTCGAGGGATGAGAAGTTGGCCTCTGGGCGGATGTAGCCGCAGACCACGAGGCGGATCTCCTCGCCGTAAAAGGGCTTTTGGGGGGGGGCGTTTGGGGGCGGTTGGGGGCGGTGTGGGCCGGGGTGGGG
>BDRX01000100.1:7612-25310 GCA_003203535.1 Raphidocelis subcapitata | reverse complement strand
GGGGGGGACCAAGGCTGGCGTCCCCCAAACAACCCCGGCCCCTGGGCCCCGGCCCGCAACGCACCAGGTGAGCAGCAGCGGCAGCGCGATGGGCGCCGCAATCCAGCCGAGCGGCGCCCGTTTGGGGTGTCGCTGCTCTACGCTGGATGGTGCGCTTTGGGGGGGGGGGGCGTGTTGGCGCGTGGGTGGGGGTGGAGGAGGGCAGGCAGCGCTTTGGGTTTGTGTGGCGGGGGGGAGCGCCGCCGCGCGGCTCGGCGCTGCTGCCGGCGAGCCGCCGCGTCCGCCCGGCAGCTGTACTGGCAGCTGGGACTGGCAGCTGTGCCAGTCCCCCCAACCACAACCCGAAAGCACCCCCTTGAGAACACACCCCAAACACCCCAACCCCCCCAACAAAGGGACGAGCACTACGGGTGGCAGCTGTACCAGTCCGACCCCTCTGGCAACTACGGCGGCTGGAAGGCGGTTGCCATCGGCAACGGCCACGCCGCGGCGCAGAACCTGCTCAAGACCGAGTACAAGGAGGGCCTGGGGGTGGACGAGGTGGGGGGGGAGCAGGGGTCTCTTCTTACTGCGTGCTGCCATAAGAGTTGGCCGCTTTGCTTGCCGTGTGTCGCCAGGGTTTGGGGTGTTTTTCGTGCCGTGCGCTGCTCCGCCTCTTGCGCAACGTGTCCCCCCCACCCACAACAACCCCAAACGCACCCCCCCCCCCCCAAAACGCACCCCCACCCCCCCAAAGGCTGTGTCCCTGATGGTCAAGGTGCTGGCAAAGTCGATGGACTCCTCCCTCGCGGTGGACAAGGTGGAGCTGGCCACGGTCACGCGGGACGAGGCCAGCGGCAAGGTGGGGCTTTGATTGTTTTGTTTTGGGGGCCGGTCCTTGGGGTGGGGCGCCTTTGAGCTTGGGAGGGGGGAGCGGCTTTCTTACCACTGTTTGTTCCACTGTTTGTGCCCGGCGCCAAACCCCACCCTATCTGCCCCCCGTGCGTGCCCGGTCCCAACCCCCGCCCTACCCCCCCCAACCCCAGGTGAGCTTCAAGGTGTTCACCGCCGCCGAGCTGCAGCCGCTGCTGGACGCCGCCAACGCAGAAAAGGAGGCGGCTGACAAGTGAAGGGCCGGCGGGGGCTGGCCCGCTGGCGGCCGGCCGCGGCGGGGCCGGTGCCGGGGCCCTTTTCGGCCCCGCGGCGGCGCCCGCTTTCGCGCGCGCGGCTGCGCGCACGGCAGGGCCTGTTGCGTTTGTAAACTCCCACAAGCCAAACGCTGGCTGGCTGGCTGATCGATGGGTTGGTTGGTTGGTTACCCCGGGTCTATGTGGTAGCTTTGCAAGGGGCGGACCACGCAAGCAAGCGTGTGGGCACGCGCGCACACACCCGGTTTTGGGTTTCTGTGGGATTGGGATGGGGTTGGGCTGCTGCCTAAAAAGCGGGCCGCTGCTAAAAGCCGGCAGGCAAACAAAAACGGTTTCAACCGGAAAAGCCCGGCTCTGCGCGTGGCCAGCACGGCGCCGAGCCGCGCCGCCGCCCCCGGCCGCGCGGACTTGCTTCCCGCACCGCCGCGAAGCCGCGAGCGCCGCCGCCGCCGCCGGGCGCCGGGCGCGCTCGCATAGCCGCCCCGCGGCCTCAGATCACGCGCGACGCCCCTCAGATCACGTGATCTCAGATCGCGACGCCCGCGCTGCTCCAGTCCCACCGTATCTCCTCCTCCCCCCGCGCCCCGCCTCCCCGCGCCCCCGCCGCCGCCGCCGCCGAGGGATCCGCCACGTTCTGAACGCCAGCTGGCACCTTTGATACGGCGCTCAGCACCGCGCGCGCCGCCTCGCCGCCCGATTCCGCCAGCAGCCGCTTAATGAGGTTCCTCTGGTCTTTCGCCGAGTTGAGGGCGAGCAGCTGCTCCTGGAAGGACGCGAGCACCGCCAGCGTGACGTGCGGCAGCTGGAGCAGCACCTCGCGGGGCGCGGGGCTGCGGGGGAGCCAGGTGACTAAGAGGTGGCGGATGACTCCGAGCACCTCGGCCTGGATGGTTATGTGGGACACCTGGGGGCGGGTGGGGGGGGGGGGAGGCAACGTTTTGGGGGCGTTGAAGCTTTGCTCGGCGACTGCTCGGCTGCTTGGCGGCTCGGCGGCGGCGGCGGCGGCGGCGGCGGCGGCGGCGGCGAAACCAAACCCAACCCGCCCCCACCCCACCCCAAAAGCCCCTCCTCCCCCGAACCCCGTCCCCCAAGCCCGCCAGCCCCCCCCCCCCCCAAAAAAACAAAAAGCACCCACCTGCACCGTCGACAGTATCGCACTGCGCAGCATGTCCGTCAGCACCACCCCCTCAAGCTCCGGGTGCCCCCCCTCCGCCAGCGCCGCCACCGCGAGGCACGCCGCGCACGCGCGGCCGGCGGCGATGGCGTCGGGCCAGCACAGCCCCGCGATCGCCGCGGCCACGAGCGCGCGCACGGGACGGGGGTCGTAGCGCCACAGGGACTCCAAAACAGACTCCGCCTCGCTGCCGCCGCCGCCTCCTCTCGCCGCCGGAGGCGGGCTCGACGCGCCGCCGCCGGCGCCGCCGCCGGCGCCGCCGCCGGCGCCGCCGCCGGACGGCGGCCGCGGCGGCGCGGCGCGCTCTGTGATGCGGACACACAGCGCCATGTAGTCCCGGGACACGTCCCTCAGGACCGACTCCGCAACCACCTCGTCCGAAATCCGCTGCTGCTGCTGCTGCTGCTGCTGCCCCTGCCCCCCCGCCTGCCCCTGCCCCTGCCCCTGCTGCTGCTGCCCCCCCGCCGCCGCCGCCGCGCCCGGCCCGTCCGCGCCGCCGCCGCCCGCCGCGGCGACGCGCGCCCAGCCGGCGGTCAGCCGGTCGTGCATGTTTGGCAGCAGCGGCGAGAACAGCGGCAGCAGCCAGGGGGGGCGGACGGAGGGCGGGCAGTGGGTCACCAGGGGCGTCACCGCGTGCCTTAGTAGTATGCGCACGTGGCGGTCGTCCATGCTCTCTATATAGGACGCCAGAGCCTTTTTGTTAGGGAGGGTTTTTTTTGTTTTGTTGGGATGAAGGTTTTAATGGGGCAGCTGGGCATGTGCGGGGCGTATCAGGCGGCTGTGGCATTCCGCGGCGCAGGGCCGCATCTGGAGTGCAAAAAAAGGACCCGCCGCGCGCGCGCACCTGCGGCACCGCCGCTGCGAGGCTTTGGTCGAGCCACAGCGCCGGCCCCGCGCCCGCCCCCCCTGCCCCCCAGGCGCGAGCGCGCACCTGCGGCACCGCCGCTGCGAGGCTTTGGTTGAGCCACAGCGCCGGCCCCGCGCCCGCTGCCGCGTAGGCCAGCACCATGTAGGACCCCTCGCGGACGGAGCGCATCCAGTAGCGCAGCGCGGGGTGGTTGGTGCCTGGGGGTTTTTGAATAACGGGCGGGTTAGGCGGGTGTGGCGGGTGGGTGGGGGTGGGGGGTGGCGGGTGGGGTGGGGGGGTGGCGGTTGGGGTGGGTGGATCGGGCACAGGCTGCAGCCCGGGCCCCGCCGGGGCACCCATGCTGCGCAGAGCAGCGCCGCGCCTGCGCCCGCGCCCGCGGCGCGCAGAGCAGGGCCATAAACCCCAAACCCTGACAGCGCGCCGCGCCCCACCCGCGATGGTCCCCGCGTCCTCCTCCGTCCTTTTGGCCGCCTCCCGCTCCCCCCCGCTCCTCAGCGCGCGCTCCACGGCGTCCATTTCGAACGCGGGGGCGAGGGGCGCGATGGGGCCGCGCAGCATGGCGGGGGACTGTTTTGGGGGGATTGGGGGGGTTATTGGGGGAGTCAAGGTCGGTAGCAAGTCGGTAGCAAGTCGGTAGCAAGTCGGTAGCAAGTCGGTAGCAAGTCGGTAGCAAGTCGGTAGCAAGTCGGTAGCAAGTCGGTAGCAAGTAGACCCCAAACCCCAAACCCAAAACCCGAAGTTAAAGGCCAGGCCCACCTGCAGGCCGTGGAGGCACCGGATGATGCCGGCAATGGCCCCGAGGCTCCACTCCAGGTGGGGCGCAAACGGATGGCGCCCGGACTGCCCAGCTGCCGCCCCGGACTGCCCCGCGCCCGCCCCGGACTGCCCCGGGCCGCCGGCGGCCTCGCCGGTGTGGCGCAGGGCGCGTTCGAAGAGCTGCAACTCGTAGTGCAGCGCCCAGCGCTGGGGCCTGGGGGGGGTCGAAGTTTTGGGGCGTTTGCTGGCGTGCGTTGGGGTTTGGGGGATTTGGGGGATTTGGCACTAAACAATAACGCCAAATCAGTGCCCCCCCCCCACCGCCCAGCCCCCCGCACCTGCTGCCGATCACGACCGCCCCGTTTGGCCCCGCCTCGAAGCTCATGTACTCGCGCGCAAACGCCTCGGGGCTCTCGATGGCGGCGCGCCACGCGGGCTGGGACCATTTGGCGTGCACGGGGCGCAGCAGCCTGCGCGGGCGGGTTGGGGCTTTTCGGCGTGAGTTTCTTTATGGGGAGGGCGACGTTTGGCCAAACCACGTTTGGCGCGAGCGGGCGACTGTTTCTTTGGGAAGTTCGATCAGAAACGGTTTCGAAAAGCGACACGCCCCCTCGCCCAAAACAACAGCGCTTCAAAAAAGGGGACAAAGGCACCCACCACTCCAGCAGCTGTGTTTGAAGCTCCGGGCCCCCGCTGGTGGCCGCTGCCATGAGCCCCTCGTACAGGGACACCTTCTCCCCCTCCCGCAGGAGGCCCTTTTTGGTGGGAGGGGGTGTTTCGGGGCGTTTGGTCGGTTGGTTGTTTCGGGGCGTTTGGTCGGTTGGCGTTAGCCGCCATGGGTTTGAAGCATTAATTGGGCAACGGTTGGGGGGTTGGCATTTGCTGAGAGGTGTGATTGCTGGATTGAGAAGGGGGCTCAGGGGTGCGGTCTCGCAGTTGGCTAAAGCCGCCCTTGCTTTTGGAAAAGGCGCGAGCGAGCGAGGAAACGAGCCTCCCGCGCACACACAGCCTTGCTCCGGCACCCAACGGTCGTCGATCCGCCCCATTTAAACAAAGCGGGCGCGAACAAAAAGGCGCGAACAACCGTACATAACAACAAAAACCGCCCCACCTGGTCCCAGAGCTGCTGCACGCGCGCCACCAGGGGCTGCAGGTGGGGCAGGAACGCCGCCGGCGCCTCCTTGGCCGAGTTTAGCAGCACCTGGAGCGTTTCACGTTTTGTTTGTTGTTTTTTGTTGTGTTTGTACTTTTGATTGTTGCTTTTCTTTTCTTTTCTTTTCTTTGCTTTCATGCTTTGCTAATGAACGAAAGCAAACCCAGCGCCAATCCAAACACCCCCACATCCCCCCCTTGCCTTTGCCATGGCCGTGCGCGCCACCGCCTCCTCCTTCCACTCCAGAGACACCTTGGCAGGGGGCGGCAGCTGCCCGTTCTGACCCAGGGGGATCACCTGCGGAGGGTGTTTGGGTGGGGGCGTTACGAATGACTCAACTAAACTGGTTTTAAGGAGTGCGGATCAAGCTTCGGCTGAACCTTTACTGCTAACACTCAGTCCAGAAACCACACAAGCCCCCAAACAAACCCAACCTGCAGGCACTCGAAGCTGGCCTGCACCAGGGGCACCAGCAGGTCGCCGTGGATGGCCACAAAGCGACTGAACGCCTCGAGGCCGCGCGCGTGCTGGGGGGCGGTTGTTTTGGGCGGTTCCCAGGGCGGTCCAATTGACGGTTTCATCGGACCTTGCAGCACCAGCAGGGCGCTTTGATTGGCGGGCCCTGCAGCGGCAAAAGCGGGACGGCGGGCGCACGCAAACCCCTAGCAAAAAGGGCGACGATTCGAGCTTCCCTCCCGCCCGCCCCACCAGCATGACTAACACCGGGTCTCGCAGCCTCAGCGCCAGCAGCGGCCGCAGCATGCCCTTCAGCGCCTCGACAACCGCCGGGTTCCCCGCCGGCCCCGCCGGCGCCGCCGCCGCCGCCGCGGCCGCCGCCGCCGCCACCGCCGCCGCCGCCGCGCCGCCGCCCGCGGCCGCCGCCGCGGCCGCGCCGCTCGCGCCCTCGCCGCCGGTCAGGGCCGGGAGTATGGACTCGAGCAGCTGGACGGCCGCCTCGAGGCGCGCGCGGCGCGCAGGCGCGGGCGCCGCCTCGGAGCCGCAGGCGGCGAGGGCCGAGGCGAGGAAGGCGCCGGTGCTTGCCACGGCCTCCTGCGGCGCCAGGCGGGTCACCCCCCGCACGATGACCTGGGGGTGGGGGTGGGTGGGTTTTTTGGCGTTGGGGGTGTTTTCTTGCTTTTGTTGGGGGGGGGGGCAGGGGTGTTGGTGGGGGGCAGGGGTGTTGGGAAGGGTGGATTTCGGGGGGGTTGCGAGGGGATGGGCACCCCTAATTTGGGTAGTTTGGCCGAACCAAAAGCGCCCCCCCAAAACTGGCCTTGGCCTGGGATCTGTAGTTGGAGCAAAAGTCCCAAACCGGCCAAAGTCCCAAACCAAAAGGCCCCAAACTCGCCTTGGCCTGCGATCTGTAGTTGGAGCAAAAGTCCCAAACCGGCCAAAGCCCCAAACCAAAAGGCCCCAAACTCGCCTTGGCCTGCGATCTGTAGTTGGAGCAAAAGTCCCGAAATTCGCCGGCCGAGTCCGCCCACAGCGGGGGGTCCGCGTCGGGGCCGTCGTCGCCGCGCGACGCGGCGCGCGCCAGCTGCTCCCCCAGGGCGTCCACCAGCAGCTGCGGGGCGGTTTCGGTTTCGGTTTTGGTTTCGGTTTGGTTTGGTTTGCTTTGTTTGCTGCGTGTTGCTGTGCTTCTGGTGTTTCAGCGGGCTCGTGGATCCGGCTGGTCGGCGTTTTCTGCTCTTTACTACCTTTCCAGCCTCATTCACGGCGTCTGGTGCAAGGGCCGCGACCAGAAAAAGCGGCCCCCCTCCTCCCCCGACCCCCCCCCACCTGGCAGCACTGCGGCGGCAGAATCGACTCGGGCGCCTGCGCCGCCGCCGCCGCCCCGCCGCCGCCCTCCCCGCCCGCCGGGTGCGGCGCGATGCCCGCCGCCGCGGGGCGGGCGAGGCCGCCGGGCAAGATGCCGGCATCTCTCAGAGCGTCCACCCAAAAGGGGAGGCAGGCGGCGGAGAGCTGCAGGTAGGGGTGGCGCGTGAAGGCCAGCATCTGGGCGGGTTGGTTTGGTTTTGGTGCGTTTTGGTTTGTTTTTGTTGGGTTGGGTTTGGATTGGTCTGGTTTGAGTTGGGTTGCTTTGGGTTGGATGTGGATTGGTTGGGTTTGGATCGGCTTGGATCGGTTTGTTGTTATCCAAGCCCAAGAAAAAAGACGCTGCAAGAAAAGGCAGAAGCATGGCAATGAAAAGGGAGGCAGCACCAGGCCTAAACCCAAGCAACCGAAAGCGCGCGCCTGCTCCAGCAGCGCGAAGCGCTTGGCCACCGCCGGCAGTGCCGAGTAGTGGAGGTCCCCGAACGCCGCCACGGCGCCCACCAGGCGGCGCCCGTAGTCCTCCGCAGCGCCCTCAAAGTCGAGTTGGGGCGCCGCGTCGGGGGCGAGCGCTGCGGCGCAGGCCGAAATGAGCGCATCGGCGACCTTTGGGGGGGTTTGGGGGGGATTAGGGCGTATTTGAAGGGGGGATCGCGCGCCCCAAAACGCCGCCAAACCAGGCGAGCCGTTCCACAAGCCGGGGGCGACGACAGCACCAGCCCCCCCACCTTGTCCACCAGGGCGGCGTAGGCCTCAGCCTCGGGGCCCTCCCGCACCGACTTGCGGCCGCAAACCTGGGGAGGGGGGTTAGAATGCGGCGGGGTCCGGGGCTTGGCGGGGGTGGCATGGGCGGGTGGTGTGGGGGGGTGGCATGGGGGGGCTGCGCATGCGCCCGGGTCCGGGGTTTGGTGCGCGCCGCCGCGGACCCTCGCCCGCGCCGGCTGGGCCAAAGCCCCGCTGCAAGCAAGGACCGCACCCCCCTGAAGGCAGCAAGGGCCCGCCTGCCGCAGCGCCCCATCCCGCCAGGGTGCCGCCCGCCTGCCCCACCCCCCCACCCCAACCCCAACCCCCTGGCCGCTCCCCTGCCCCACCCCTCGCCCAAACCCCAACCCCCCTCCCGGCCGCCCACCTGCCGCAGCACGCCCAGCGCGGCGTCCCGAAAGTCCGGCGCCGCCAGGAAAAAAGCGCACGCCTCCACGACAGACCCCGCCGCGATGCGCCCCACCGGCGCCCACTCCACGTAGCTCGAAAGAGCCCCCAGAGCCGCGTTCACGACGGCGGCGTGGGGGCGCGCGGCGCCGGGGGGCGCGGCGACGCCGGCGGAAAAGTGCTCCTGCAGCAGCTGCGTTGGGGATGGGATTGGGATTGGGATTGGGATTGGGATTGGGATTGGGATTGGGATTGGATTTGGGATTGGGATTGGGATTGGGATTGGGATTGGGATTGGGATTGAGGGGAAATGGTTGGCATTGGTTGGGGTTGGACGGGGGCAAGGGCGGTGGGCAGGGGACGCGATATGTGCAACCGCCCGTTTGAAACAGACGCTGAAAGAAAGAGGCCCCCCCCCCAACCCCCCAAGAAAACAAGGGCGCACCCCGACCAAGAAGGGAAACACCGCCTCCACGCTGGCCAGCAGCGCGGCCAGAAACGCGCGCCGCCAGTCCCCCGCGCGCTCCTCAAACTGGGTCAGGTCCTCCGCCACAAACTGGAGCACCAGGCAGGATATTTCCGCCTGGGGGGGTAGGGATATTTTCGGTCCGGGGCTTGCGGGATGTTTTCGTTCCCGGGGGGTTTTGTCGGGGGGGATTGGGCGCTTTGACCGCCGGTCAAAGCGTTTGGCGGGGCGGGCCCCTCTGCAATGAGAGGCGCGCATGACAGCTGGCAGGCCCCCGCCCTGCAGGCCAGCAGCGAAAACGCGACCGGCAGCGCCCCCAAGCAAACAGCAGCCGCCGCACACGTCCCCCCGCCCCCGCCCCCCACCTGCAGCGGGCCCTCTGCGGCCGCGGCCACCAGCTGCGGCAGCAGCGCCGCGAACGCGTCCGGACCCTGCTGCCGCACCACGCCGGCCAGCAGCAGGGCGGCTTTGGTCTTCAGGGCCCAAGCCGCGGAGGAGCCCAGGTGGCCGACTGGGGGGGTGAAGGGGGGTCGGGGGGGTGGGTGGGTGAGGGGGTGAGGGGGGGTTGCGTTCTGGGTGGGTGGTCGGGGTGGGTGGGCGCGCTGCGAGCGGTCAAACACGCAGGCCCGCGCCTTCCACTGCCGCAAAGCGATAGCTCAAGCTCTGGCCGTCCACACCCGACACCTCCCGCCCGCACACGGCACCTTCCCCCAAACACAACCGCAACTGAGCCACTCCCCAACCAAGCGCCCCCACCCCCAACTCCCCCCCCCCACCCCCCCCACCGTCGCGCGTGTGTTGGTAGGCCAGCTGCGTCACCTGCTGCTGCTCCCCTGCGGCCAGCTCCTCCCAGCGGTGGCGCACCAGGTACTGGAGGAGGGAGTAGGCAGACACCTGGGGGGGGGGGGTTAGTTGGGGGAAGGGGAGGGGAGGGGTCTTTTTTTGTGGCTCATAAGACCTTCATCTGCGAGAAGGTGGCAGCTGGGGTGGCGAACAAACGAGGGGGCCAAGAGGGGTGCTGCACACGCAAAGAGAGGCACACACAAAGAGAAGCACAGGTACAAAGGCACGAGCCGAAAAAGCACAAGCAGAAAAAACAGGCCTGCGCGCGCCCAGGCGCCCACCTGCACCTCCAGTGCGTACTGCGTGCCCGTCAGCACCGCAGCCGCAAAGACGGTGGAATGGATCTCGCCGTGCTTCAGCTGCGGCGGTTGGGGCGGTTTTGAGGGGGCGGTTGCGGCCGTTTGGGGGCGGTTGGGGGCGGGCCAGCGGGGCGGGGCGCGGTGCCGTGCGGCTTGGCGATTGGCGCGGAGCGCGGTTGCTCACGGCGGCAGAGCGGCTGGCGCTGCTGCAGCCGTCGGCGCGGAGGGGGGGAGAGTGCGCGACCGGGGGGAGATTGCGCGGCCGGCGGCACAGTGGCCGGGCGCGCACCTGCTCGAAAAACGCCACCGCCTCGGTCCGCTGCTGCTGCGTCGACGCCGGGTTGTTCGTCACGGCCGTGGCGCTCACTATGCTGTCTGCCAGCTGCTGAGCGGCGGCCTGCATGGCTGCCACGCCCTCCGCGCCCTCGGGGGGCCGTCCCTGGCCGGTTCCGCGACCTCCTGCCGCCTAGACGACCGCGCCCGCTTCTGATCTGGACAGCGGAGCGGCCCGCACCGACTTCATCGGTTCTTCAGAACATTTTGACGCTTTGGGAGCTGGTGGCCGGGGGTGCGGCGAGCGCTGGGGGCGCGGGGTGGCTATCCCAGCCAGCCAGCGAGGCCTGAAGGACTATCTGAAAGCCGGATTGCACCGAGAACGTGTGTAGTTTGTCCCTGTCGCGTCGGATTGTGCGGCGCCGCCGATCGCGGCGCGGGCTTCGAGCCGCGCCGCGGCACCAGAAGCCGCCGCAACGAGCGCCTGCTGCGGCCTGCTGTGCGCGCTGCTGCACGCCATTCGTTGGCCCGGCCGCCCCTCGCACCCGGCCCGCAGCGCTCTGCATATCATTTACAAACGCTAACGCATAAGCTCTCTGATTGGTTCCAGATCTATCGCGCGCCGCGCTCCAATCGTTTTTTTCTCGGTGCATTCGGCGTTTATCCAGCGGCGGCCCCAGCCAGCGGCGGGGGGGAAGGGGCGGGGGCACCGGGCACGCGGGCAGCACAGCACAGCACAGCGCTGCCTCGATTCAAGGGGTGCCCAGGTCATTCGTGCCGCCGCGGCCGCGCCCCCCAAAAGCGCCCCCTCAGAGCCCCCACCGCCGCATCCACCAGACGAGGCACGCCGCGCACGCCATGAGCAGGCCGAGGCCCTGCATGGCAACGGTGTAGACGCCGGTGGTGTGGACCAGCCAGCCGATGGACAGGGGGCCCACCAGGCCGCCCACGTTGGCGACTGCGGACGGGTGTTTGTTTGGGGGGGGGGGTGTCTTGTTGCAGCTAGGGTCTCTTGGCGCGCATCAGGCGGCGCCGTCCCTGCCGCCTCGGATCCTTTGGCCAGTCCCCCCAAGGCGAAGCGCCCGCCCGCCCACCCACCCACCCAAACCCCCCACGCACCTGCGTTGTAAACGCTCAGCGACACCGCCTGCGCCGGCCCCGCGCTGACCGACGACGCCAGCGTGTTGAGCAGCGCGTTGGGCGCCGTGGCGGTCACCACGGCGACCGACAGGCACGCAAACCCCAGCTGCGCAGAGTGCCGCGCGGCGGCGCCGAAAAGGAGGAACGCCGCCGAGGAAGCCGCCCACGGCACGGCCATGTGCCCGCACCGGTCCCCGCGCTCCGACGCGCGCCGGCTGAGCCACACCGCCGCGGCGGCGGCGAGGACGAACGGCACGGCGGTCAGCATCGCCGCGCGCACGCCGGCCGTGGCGGGCGCGGCGACGGCGGCGAGCAGCGCGCGGCGGGGGCCGCCGCCGCCGGCGGCGGCGGCGGCGGCGGCGGCGGCGGCGGGGCGGACCACGATTTCGACCGCCGACCCCGAAAGCACGGCGTCCACCAGT
The DNA here is from genome assembly GCA_003203535.1 of Raphidocelis subcapitata. Lineage (NCBI taxonomy): Eukaryota > Viridiplantae > Chlorophyta > Chlorophyceae > Sphaeropleales > Selenastraceae > Raphidocelis > Raphidocelis subcapitata. The sequence continues at coordinate 13,828 of BDRX01000100.1, read as the reverse complement.
TTGGGCGCGAAGAACAGGACCCTGGCGGTCGTCGGCGCGCCGGCGGTTGTGGCGGTTGTGGCGGTTGTGGCGGCGTGCGGCCCGGTGTTTATGTGCGCGTGGGACGGAGGCTGCAGAGAGCATCGGTGTCAATGGCGGCGCGGTGGCAGCCGCGACGAGGCGTGCGCCCGCGGAAGCCCTTGCAGGCGCGCACCCATAAAACTGTCCACCCCCCCTCCAACACACACAGCGACACGACAATCATGCAACTGCGTACGCCCACAAAACCCCACAAGACCCCCCACCCGTTTATGGCAGCGTTCTTCATTATGCCCGCCGCAGTAATCAGCCACAGCCTGGGATTAGTCACCGCATCCCAAAGCATCCGCCGCGCCCCCAGCGCCTCTGCCTGCTCCGCGTGCTTCCGCGCCCCCGCGGACGCCGCAGACAGCCAGGCGCGCTCTGAGGGGGTCAGGAAACGCGCGTCGTGCACGTGGCGGGGCAGCGCGTGCCAGAGCAGCACGCCCAGCGCGACGGAGGGGACGCCCTCGGCGAAGAAGAGGATGCGCCAGCCCTCGATGCCCCAGAGGCCGTCGAGCAGCAGCAGGCCAGCGGCCAGCGGCGCGGCTGGGGGGGGCGCGGGGGGAGAGCCATGGAGCAAAAGGGTCGGTCGCTCGGTCGGGAGGGCGGGTTTGGGGGCTTTTGCGGACACGCGGCCGGGGGCGGTGTGGCAGTGGGCAAGCTGCGTCCGCAATCGACCACCGCCTCGGCATCATGCCGCGTGCGGTGCGCGGCTGGCTGCCCCTCAACCCCCGCAAGCCCCTTCAAGCCGCCGGCCCCCCTCCTGCCAAAAACGGTGCGAAGAAAGCAACGCACCCAGGCAGTTTGCCGCCCCCACTGCCGCCTCGATGACTGAATATGACACCGTAATGTGGGCCGGGGGGTACCACGAGTTTATGTAAAACCTGGCGGGGGGGGTTACATAAGGCCGAGGGGGATCCAGAGGGGTTTGAGGGTGGCTGGTTTGAACGGGTTTTGAGGGGCGGACGCGCAGTCCGCCTAGCAGGGGTCGTTTCGGAGGCAGCTGCGGGCCGGCCTGAGTCGCTCCGCCGCCGCCGCTCCCCCCCCCCCAAACAAAAGACGCCCCCCCCCCCTCACCACATCGCGGGGAAGGCTCCGCTCTCAAACACCCCCAGCAGCGCCCGCAGCAGGTAAAACTCCCCCGGCCCCCGCAGCGCCGAGAACGCCATCGCGGCCGCGCCCCAGGCGATCACGATCGCCGACAGCGCGCGCGGCGCGCCGACGCGCAGGAGCGCGAGCTGCGCGGGGACCATCGAAAGGGAGTAGCCCACGAAGAAGAGGCCGCTGCCGAGGCCGTACACCTGGGGCAAGGCGGGGGCGGGTTTTGGGCGGTTGGAGGGCGGGAGTGAGGGGTGCCGTGGGCGGTCAAGCGCCGGTCAAAACCGTTTGTGGGGGGCCAGCGCCCCCGGCCAAGAGGCGGCGGCGCGGCGCTCATGCAGCCGCTCGTGCGCGCGCGGGCGCGGCGCGGGGGGCGGGGCGGGCCGCGCGCGACCGCGGCGCCGCCGCGGCGGGGCGCGAGGCGCGCCGCGCGCGCAGCGCTGCGCTGCGGGAAAACGGCGCCCGCCGCAATCCCCAGGCGCCCACCTGCGCGTTGAAACCCAGATCGGCTGTCATGGACACCTGCGGACGGGGAGGGGCGGGGAGGGGCGGCGCAGGCTTTTTGGGGCGGCCCGGCTGGCGCAGCGCCACAGAGCTGCCACCGGGCCCGGTGCCGCCAACCGATACGGTAGCCAACAGCAGCAGCCCCAACCCGGCCCCCAAAAGGAAGCGGCGAAAAAAAAGGCAACGCACCGAGGCAAATGCGAGGTTCGTCCTGTCTATGTAGCACATCATCGCAACTAGGAACAGCAGCGACAGCACCCGCGTGTTGAGCTTGCGCATGCACGTCGTCTCTGGCCCGCCGCCGCCGCCGTTGCCGCCGTTGCCGCCGTTGCCGCCGCCGCCGCCGCCGCCGCCGCCGCCGTCGAGCGACAGCGACGGCGCAGAGGCGGCGCTGCGGTTGACGCGCGGCTTGCCATGCGACGGCAGCAGGAGCTTGACCTCGGATGAGTCATCCCTGTCGTCGCCGCCGCCGCCGCCGCCGCCGCCGACCATGGCTGCCGCTGCAGGGGCGCGCGCGGCGCGGCCGCGGCGGCGCGGGGTGCGCCGGGGCCCGTCCGCCGGCCTGCCGCGAGCCCCTGCCGGTGCACGGGCTGCGGCGCGGCTGCGGCTGCGGCTGCGGCGCGGCTGGGGCGCACGGCCGCGGAGCGATGCCGCGCGGCGAGAGCGCCGGGCGCGGGCGGGCGGCAGCGCTGCGCGGCGTGCCGGTGCCGCTGCGCGGGGGCCCCGCCGGACTAGCCCGCCGCCTGTCCGCTGTGTTGCTTGAGACTCCTGCGCGTTTTCAGCGGTGAAGCACCGCCTGGAAGAAGTTCCACTGGGAGCGCGACGTCAGGCTCACGGCAATCAGCAATGTGTGGGACGGAATCGGTGATGGCGTACTTACGCCCTCAATGAACTGTCAGGGTCTGCGGGGCACACCAGGCACCGGTCACCCGTGCCAAGCCACCCGCACGTCCCTCGGCGAGCCCCCCACGATTTCGTGCTGTTCGGCGATCGCGGACAGCTGCAACACTGCCGCCATTGGCCTCGCTGAGGCGCGGCACACCGCATCCGCGCGGGCTGGCCGTCCCGGACACGCTGCGCCGCTGTCGGTGCACGGCCGCTCGCTCAACGGTCCGATTCCACGATCAATAACCCGGTTGGCGAATTAAAGAGGGGCGGTCGCGGTCTAGGGGGTCGGTCAAGGGGTCGCCGGCCACCGTGTGCTTGGCCTTGCCGCGCCGGCACCTGCACTCGCCCAGAACGGCAGGCCTCCAATCTGCGCGTGGTGTGGACCTCTAGGCACTCCAACAGCTCGTTCACCTTGGCCACCAGCGCCTGCGTGCGTTCGTTTGCGAGGGCGGGGCTGAAGATGAGCGGGCGGCGGGGAGGTGAGCGGTGGGGGGTGTTTGGGACGGCAGGGCTCCAGCGCCCCCGCCGCGCCGCCGGCATGCCGGTCATCCGGGCGGCCGCGCGCGCGTGCGTGCGCATCCCCGCCGCCTAGGAGGGGGCGGGGCGGCGGCCAGCCCCCCGGCTCCAGCGCCGCGCTGCGCGCGGTCTGCTGCCTCGCCAAAAGCCCCCCAAACGCGCACCTCCATTGCCGCCCCGTCTTCGACCGCGGGCTGCCGGTCTGCGGCGAGCGGGAAATGGCGGCGATTGGTGGCCCGGCCTGCTCCAGGCGCACCCGCGCCCTCTCCGAACCCGCCTGCGCCGCGCAGCAGCCGTTGACGCAGCCGGTGGTCGCGCGGCGAGTGGCGCCGGCGGCGCGCGCGAGCGAGCCCCCCCGCCCCCCCCCCCCCCCCCCCCCCCCCCCCCCCCCCCCCCCCCCCCCCCCCCCCCCCCCCCCCCCCCCCCCCCCCCCCCCCCCCCCCCCCCCCCCCCCCCCCCCCCCCCCCGTCGACAGGCCCCCGCACGCCCCTCCCTCCCTCCCCCAAGCTCCCCTCTCCCCACCCGCACCGCCCACTCCACGCGCGCGCCCGCACCCGCACCTGGCAGCTCGGGCAGCGCCTCCTCAGCGGCCGGGGGCGGCGGCGAGCGCGCGCCGCCGCCGCTGCGCCCTCGCACTGTCCCGTTCGCGTCCGCGCCCGCATACGCAGCCGCCAGGCGCGTCGACCTCCTCCGCGGGGCGTCGTCGGGCTCCATGCCGCCCGGGGACGGTGGGGGGCGGGAGGGGCGCGACGGACCGCGGGGTCGTGGCGCGTTCGCCCTGCCTGCTCCAACTGCGATGGTGTAAGTGCGGGAGATCGCCGGTTATAGGCGGGCTGGTTCGAATCGGCGCAACCTGGGGGACGGAGCTGCTCAGCTGCACCAGCAGCTGCCGTGCGCCAGCCGTGCGCCACGCTGCCGCCCGCCGGAGGCGCATAGGCAGGCGCGCGGGGCTTCCAGCAGGCCCTCTCCGGGGCGCCAGTGTTTCGGGGGCCGGGCATGCGCCGGGCAATGCAGCGTGCGCGCCCCGCCGGGGCAACGCGCCCCACGCGCGTTGACCCGTCTGCCCGTCTGGCTCACCAGCTCACCCGCGACGCCCCCCCCCCCCCCCCCCCCCCCCCCCCCCCCCCCCCCCCCCCCCCCCCCCCCCCCCCCCCCCCCCCCGCAAGCCCCTGCCTGTATAGCTGGAGAGCCCGCAGCTTGTTAACACGGGTGCCCGGGGCCGGCGCCCCGAAAGCCAAGCGTCGGCTCCGCCCCCGGCCGCAGCCGCCGCGCTCTCCAAAACCACCTACCAACAGCAAGCCCCCCGCCAACCGCCACCCGGCCCTGTTCCGCGTGCCGTCGGTCCCAACGGGCTCAGAACCCGTCCGCTCACTCGCCCGCCGGGTCGGCAGCTGTCTCGAGCCCTCGCACCGCCGCGTGCCTGCGCGCTCGGTCGGCGCGCGCCGTCGTTGCCGCCTTGGTCGCGCGCGCCGCGCGCTACGCCGGCCGCTCCAGCGGCACGCCGCCACCGCCGCCGCCGCCGCAGCTGTCGCCGCCAATGCAACGCTCGGCCTGCAGAGGGGGTTCCGGGGGTGGGGAGGAGGGGAGTCGGGGGGGGTGGGTGGCCGGGGACTGGCGGCTTTGCATACGCCGGACTGGGGGCATGACATGCCAAGGTTCGCAACCCCCCTGCCACCTTGGTCAACGTGCCGCGTGGAAAACTTCACAGTTGGTTGTGAGCGCCATACCCAGCAGCACACCACCGCCCCCGGCGTCGTCGCCTCGGCCGCCGGCCCCGTCGCCGCCGCTCTCGCCCCCGGCGCTGTCGCTGCTGTCGTCGCTGCCGATGCTCGCCGGTTGACTTTCAGCCTCGCCCCTCTTCCTTCTTACAAGACCCACTTTCTTCATTTTGACAACACCACAATTGCCAGCATTCACTACGACCTCTGCGGCGCGGACCGGCACGTGCTGGCCGCCGCCCCACGCTGCACCACCACGCCTCGGAAGGCGCCCGTCCCCGCGCGCGCCAGCCCGGCCTGGGAGGCATTTTTCAAGCCGAGCAGGCTTGGCCGCAACGAGCGCATGTCATTAGCTGATGACGAGGGCTTTGCTAGCGGTGCATTTTCGGGGCACATCGCCACCGACGGCGTCTCTATTCACATTTGCCGCAAGTCGCCGCGGGCGGCGCGGGGCGAGGGCGCGGTGCCCGCCGACGCGCGCGCTGAGGGGGGCGCACGCAAAAAAAAGGACGCCACCGACGACCTCGCCCCCCTGCGGAAGCGGCTGGAGCGGCTAGGGGTCTTTCGTGCCCTGAGCGATGCATATGCACATGCAAAGGGTTTTTTGGGGGCCCCCATGGGCCTCATCGGGCTAGAAGCACTTGGTCAGTTGGGCGTGCGCATCTGCGCGGTTGACCCCGGTTTGACCGACTGGGTCACCGCCTTCGCACTCTCTCCTTTCANACAGAGAGGTTGGAGACCTACACCTGCGAGGGTGGGGACTCCTACTCCTACGGGGTGGTGCAGGTGGGCGGCACTGGGGTTCTGTCTATGCCCGTGATCGCTGGCCACTGCTGCTGCTGCTGCTGCTGCTGCTGCTGCTGCTGCTGCTGCTGCTGCTGCGGCGGCGGTGGCTGCTGCTGCTGCTGCGGCTGCGGCGGGTGCTGCTGCTGCTGCTGCTGCTGCCGCTGCTGCTGCTGCTGCTGCCATTGGCTCTCGCCGTTTGCGCCTGGCAACCCGGACTGCTCCACATACAGACGGTCAACAGCCGCGCACAAACACAAACCCGCCAAAACCCGTTTGGCCGTCCGCGACGCGGCCCCGTAGCAACTGTTCCCGCCGCACGAGGACAGGTGCAGGCGCGAGTGCGTCGTGGACAGGAGGGTGGCCGAGGCGTGGTCGTCGTCGCTGCCGTCGTCGCCGTCCGGGAGTGACAGCAGTAGCGACTGCAGCAGCGACGACTGCCCCGCGTTTGTCAGGGACGAGCCGCAGGAGTATGCCGAGGTTGGTTGGCTGTTGGCTGGGAGGGGTTGTTTGCGTTGTGTTGTTGCAAACCACCCTGCCATTCAGCTCGCCAAGTGCTGATTGCGTGATCTGGGTGATCAGGGTGATCTGAAGTTGCACAGGCAAAGTCCTCATTGAACACACCCAACCGATGCCCCCCTTCCCCGGC
>BDRX01000099.1:52055-87668 GCA_003203535.1 Raphidocelis subcapitata | reverse complement strand
ACCCACCCACCTCGAACCGCCTGCGTGCAGAGCTGCAGGGACTGCACCGCGAGGTGCTGCTGCGGGCGCTCAAGCTACTCGAGACGCAGGGCAAAGTCAGGTGGGGGGGCTGCGTTTACGGCCGGCACGCATGTTTGCTGGCATGCCTGTTGCTAGCCGCGGGAGGTATTCAATGCTTGGCTGGCCGTGTTTGCAAACACCCTCCCAACCTGCAACCTCCCCCCCCCCCCCCCCCCCCCCCCCCCCCCCCCCCCCCCGGCCCCACGGCGCCAGGCTTTTCCGCGGCGCCACTCCAGAGGAGGAAGGCGTCAAGTTCCTTTGATCGGAGAACAAGTGTGTCAAACGTGTGCACGGCTCACCACTTTTTTAGGGTTGACCCATTTGATCGATCGCCGGCCCACCAACGGTGCTGTGTTGGGAAATGCGAAACCACGTCCCTGTAAAGGCTTGTCAATCACCGACTTGCTCCTGACTTGCCCCTCGGCGGCATCACATCGGTGTACCAGCGGGTACCTGCGCCAGCAGGGTGACGGTGGCCAGACATTGGCTCCCCGGCGATTCCAGCGGCACACAACCGTGCAGCATTCGAAACCCTTCTCATTTGGGCCTCAGTCACCCGTCAAAATGGCGAGCGCGCGGCTTGTTCTGATGCTCTTCCTCGCGGGGATCGGTGAGGGGGGGGGCGCGTGCCGCGTTGATGGGTCGCGTTGATGGTCGCGAAGCGTTACAGACCCCCCCACACGCATCGGGGAAAGAGCCCCCATCGCTGCGGACCGCGCGCACGCGGGGCGTGCGCCTACCACGGCGGCTGCCGTCGCAGACCCCACACGCCCAGCACAGGGCAGTGCATGATTCAATCCCCGAATGCCGGTGCATCTGCAGATGCAAGGAATCAGCAGTTACCAACTGCTGTGCCCTGCCGCCGCCCTCCTTGCCCGACCCCAGTGGCCCCGGCGCTCGCGGCGCCGGCGCCCGCGCTGACTACGTGCCAGGCGGTGGCCAAGGCGCTCAACGTTTCTGTCACGGGCACGACCGTTTTCTGCCCCACCAACGAGGCGTTTGCTGAGTTTGCGGAGGACCTGGGCCTGAAGGGGCCCAAGGCCGTCGATCAGCTGCTGGCTCTGGCAAAGGCCAACCCTGCGACCTTCAAGACGGTGCGCTCGCGCGCTCGAGCGCATGCCACAAAAGAGCTTGAGAGGGACGCCTAAAAAATCCACCCAACACAGCCCTCTGAGCTTCCAACGGCGCATTTCACGCGCAGAAAGCTGCTGTCCTGCCTGCCAATGCCTGTATGGCTTATTTGATAAGCCGCACGCTGCCCTCTTGCCAAGAACACAAGAACACACTCCAAAAACCCCAAACTCCCTCCAAAACTCCCCAGGTCCTCAGCTACCACGTCACCAAGGGCGTGGTGCCGGCCAGCGCGCTGAAGGATGGCGCCACCATTGCCACGCTGCTGCCCAAGGAGACCCTCAAGGTCGCGGTTGACGGCAAGGACGTGGAGCTGGTGCACCCCGAGGTGGACATTGACGGGGACGACGCGGACGACAAGGACGCCGACGACCACGGCGACGACCACGGCGACGAGATCGTGTCGGTTGATCAAACCTTTGAGGGTCCCTACCGCCCCAGCTTTTCGACCTACATCGTGCACGGCATTGACCACGTGATGGTGCCGAAGTCCGCCGCCACAGCCGTGCAGAAGCTGCGCGCCGGTGTGCTGGTGAGCGGGCGCACTGGGCCAGGGCGGGGCTGGGCGGGGCTGGGCGGGGCGAGGCAGGGTTCCCTTGCACTGTGGGCTGGCAAGGGGGGCCCTAGGGGTCGGGCACTGCGGCTATGTTATCGCCTCGCACCGTTTCCGGAACAACACACAAACCGCAAACCAACGCCCCCCACAGAGCACCGCCAAGGCCCCCGCTGCGACTGTTGGTCGCCGGCTGCTGGCTTGAGACGTCAGCAGGGGCGCGCCCTGCACGCCGCGACGGCATGGCGCAGGCTTGGGCTTTTGCACTGCGACTTGGAACTTGGTTTTGGGGGCCGTGCACGCCGCCAAAACCGCTGGCGACCTGCATCCAAAGCCGATTGCATTGTCGAGGTAACACTATCTCAGCTTTAGGCGCGTTGAAACTGACAGCGCCGTGAACGCAGAGGCACGGGGGGCAGTCCAATGCGGCGGCGGTACGAGCCCCCGCGGGCGGGCCGTGCGCCGAGCGCCGCCGGCGACCAGCGCAGGGCGCAATGGGCTGAGCTGAACGGGATGCAAAGCAAGCCGCCAAAATATAAGCCGCGCGGCGATCGTTGATGAGGGCAGGCTCCCAGGGCCGGCGCGCTTCCGCGCCGATTGTCCGCCTCCCTCCCAAAAAGCGGCGCATGGGGAGGTCAGCGCCATTGCATTGCGTCCGTTTCCTTCCAAGGCCGCTTCTAAGGCGCCGACAGGGCCCATCCCGCTCGCGCACCGAGCACAGGCACGATGCAGCTTCGGCAGCGCGCAGCGCCCCACCAGGGGGCCGCCCAGCGCGCCGCGGCGGCCTCCTCTCGTCGCCCCGTCGTCGTTCGACGCGCCAGCGTGGGCGTGCAGGACGCGGCCGTGCGCAGCCCGCTCGAGGCCGATCTGCAGCACCTCAACCCGATGTGGGCGACCGTGGACAGCCAGGCCAAGTTCTTCGGCATCCTGGACAAGCTGGTGGAGGCGGGCAAGTGCCCGCCCCAGCTGGTGGACGGCTTCAAGGACTTTTACCTGAACTACCGCGGCGCGGTCGTCGGCAGCGGCGCGCCCGGCGCCGACGAGGCCTTTGCCACGCGCGTGCAGGCCACCATCGCGGACGTCGTGTTTGCGCAGTTTGTCGCGCCCTACACCTTCCCCTCCTTCCACAAGCGCATCCTCGAGCCCTACGACTACTACACCTTTGGGCAGCGCTACGTCGGCAGCCTCATCGACTTCAGCGCCAGCGTGCTGGGCCACGCGGAGCGCGCCGCCGAGATCGACGCGCGCCTGGCTGCGGGGCACAACGTGGTGCTGCTGGCCAACCACCAGACGGAGGCCGACCCCGGCGTGTTTGCGCACATGCTGCAGGCGTACCCCCGCCTGGCTCAGGAGGTGATCTACGTCGCCGGCGACCGCGTGGTGACCGACGCGCTGTGCAAGCCCTTCAGCATGGGCCGCAACCTGTTCTGCGTGCACTCCAAGAAGCACATGGACGACGTGCCGGAGCTCAAGGCGGCCAAGCAGGACACCAACCGCAAAACGCTGGTCGCCATGGGCCGCGCGCTGGGCGAGGGCGGCAAGCTGATCTGGATCGCGCCCAGCGGCGGCCGCGACCGGCCCAGGGCCGACGGCACCTGGGCCCCCGACACGTTTGACCCCAGCGCCGTGGAGCTGATGCGCAACCTGCTGTCGCGCTCCAAGCAGCCCGGCCACATCTACCCCATGGCCATGTGGAGCTGGAAGCTCATGCCGCCGCCGCCGTCTGTGGACAAGAAGCTGGGGGAGCGCCGCCTCACCAACTACACGGGCGTGGGCATCTCCTTCGCGGGGGAGCTGGACGTGGACGCCATCACCGCGCCCGCGGGCGGCGACAAGGAGGCGGCGCAACGCCTGCTGGCCGAGGCGGCGCACGCCGCGGTGACGGCGGAGTACGCCGCCCTGGACCGCGCCATCACGGACCCGGACTGGCGCGCGGGGCAGCCCGCATTCAGCCAGCCCTGGAGCAGCAAGCACGCCTGAGCAGGCGGCTGCCGTGCAGTGCGCGCGCCCGCCTGCAAGCCTCGCTAGCCAGAGGCATTGCCGGCGCGCGCGCGCGCTTGTGCGGCGTTGAGTGAAACCCCTCCCTTTTTCCCAGTGTGTGCTTGCTGCTGCTCCGGCCCCCGCCCCTTGCAAGAGGCCCGCAGGCCTGGCGTGGGATTTTGTTTCGTCGATCTGTCTTGCACCTTGCCTTGCCCATCCCTTGCGATGAGGCCGGCCCGTGTTTCTCCTTCCCAATTGCCCCGCGCTGGGGGGCGCTGCACTCCCCCCTGACGCGTGATCTCGCGCCATCGCCCCAACCTCTGCCTGCGCCGCTGTTAAGAGAACACCCCGCAATGACCAGTCTGCCATTTGGGGTGGGGGCTGCGGGGGGGAGCGTGGGTGCAATGCGCCGCGTTGGGTCGCCCCCTGCGCTGTGGGAAGCAGCTGGCGAGCCAGCCAAGCTCACAAAATGCGCATTACAGATGGAGCAATGTGGGGGGGGGGGTCAATCAACGCAGCAGTACAAGCTGCTTGCTGTCTTTCTCTCTCGCAGGTCGCAACTGCGGGCAGGTGCTGCCATTCGCATTCGGGGGGAGATAGACGGCAGGGATTCCCTCAAAAAGGCGGTGGCGGAGTGTTGCGGCAAGGCGCGCAGCGGATGGGGCTTTGCAGCTCCACGGCTGCCAACCGGTGAGGTGGGATGGGGCGAGGTGGTGTGGAGGGAGGGCCGTGCAGGGGGGAAAGCAAACGGGTTGCGCACCGGCAAGCCTCAAACTTTGGTTGGCCCATTCGAAAGCTAAACGTGTGTCAGCGGACCTAAGAATCGCGGCTACTTTGGGGGCACGCGTATTGAATTCAAAACCAGGGCGCTCGAGAGGGTGTGTGCTGCCGGGGTCAATAACACGCTGCTGGAAGGATGGCAACGCCATTCCGCAAATGAGAAGCGACATTGCGCGCGCACGCGGGGCGGCGCGGGGCGGCCATCAGTTGGCGCACACCGCCACTGGCGAGGCGACGCGGATGGGCTGGGCCGGAACCCTCGCCTGCTCGCGCGCCTCGCTCGCGCCGGTGGTGAGAGCGCTGCCCGGAGTGGGGTGGGGCTGCGTGACAAACAGCACAAAGCTTGGGCAGGGGACGTCCAGCGACTGCACGCAGCGCAGGGGCCGGCCGGTGGCGGGGCAGAGCTCAAAGGTGCGCACCGCGTCAGAGTCCTGCGTGCCCACGACCAGGTAGCCGCCACAGGGGCTGAGGGAGAAGTGGCTGCGGGGGCAGCGGGGAGGAGGGGGAGGGAGCAGGCCAGCAGGGGTGAGGGCGCGCGCGAATGGCGAGGGGCGCGTGAACTCGGCAATCCACAGCTGCAGGTGCGTTGGTATTTGTCGCTGCCAAATGCTGTCGCGCCTGGCAAAATGGCACCAACAAAAGACGCCATGCCACATGCTCCTGCCCTTCCCTAACCCAACCGCAAGCCCCCCCTAGGCGCGCGCGCCACCCACCGCGGGCAGCGGCCCAGCGTGCTGTCCACGCCCTCGCGCGCCAGTAGCCCCGTGGCTGCGTCGATGGTGAAGGTGGCGATGCTGTCGTGGCCGCGGTTTGAGACGTACACGCGGCGCCCCTCCGCGTCTGCCTTGATCTCCCCCACGTAGTTGGTGCCGCACCAGCCCCCGGGCAGCGTGGACAGCCGCTGGATGGGGGACACGCGGGGCCGCACCGCGCCGGGGTCGCTGGCGTCAAAGGCAAACACCTGGACCTGACTCTTGAGCTCACAGCCGCTGAAGGCCACGGGCAGGGTGGGGTGGAACACAAAGTGGCGGGGCCCGTCACCCGGTGCCACGGGGATGAAGGCCTCGTGGGTCAGGCGGCCGTCCTTGTACCTGGGGCGGCGGTGGCGGCGGCGGCGCGCGAGCGGGGTTTGGCAAAACACGGCTGGTGAGCGGCGGCGAGCGGAAACGGCGCGCGCGCGGCTGCGCAGCTGGCCCAGGCGCGCGGGCAGCGCGCGCGGGCCGCGAGGGCGCGCCCCCTGGCCCACCTATACTGGTGGATGCCGTTGTCGCCCAGGTCGGGCACAAAGAGCCAGTTGTAGGAGGGGTGGAAGATGGCGCTGTGCGCGTGGGGGCCGTCCTGCCTGTTGGCCATGTGGTCCTGAGGGGGAGAGGGGGGGGGGCAGCACATTAGCCGCTGCGGCGCAAAGGGGGGGCCGCGGCAGGCCATCAGACAAGCCCCGCGGCAGGCCATAAGACAAGCCCCGAAACGGCCTGCACCTGCGAGCTCCGAACCCCCCACACCTCTCGGTTGACGACCTGGCGCCACGTGTCGCGCCGCGTCTGCTGGTGGCTGCCCACCACCGCCAGGGGCGCGCCGGTGTGCTCGTCCAGCGCCACCACGTCCACGCGCGCGTCCCAGTAGCTGGTTACCACGGCGTAGCGCGCGTCGCGGTCAAAGCTGCGTGCCGGGTTTGGGGGGGGTTAGCGGCGCAGCGGTCAAACAAAGCCGGCAGGGGTTGTGCAAAAAGCAGCACACACGCCCTCGCGCAGCGCAGCTCTTCAGACCTCCCCCAAGCCTTGAGTAGCCCTGGCGGCTCTGTGCCCCTTGGCCTGCGCGTGCCCCCCCTGCCGTCTGTGCCTGCGTCTGCCCGTGCGCGCGCGCGCGCGCGCGCGCCTGACGTAGCAGGAGGACCGCCCCGTCATCTGCAGCCGGCCCAGCTCGCGCAGCGCGCCCGTGGCTGCGTCCAGCGCAAACGCGGTGAGGTAGCCCAGCGTGTCGATGCACTCAGACAGCACGTACAGCACGTTGAGGCGGGGGTGGCACCTGGGGGCGCGGGCGGCGGCGGTGCAGCGCGCGCGGCGCGATCTCATCGCCGCCCCTGCCCGCAGACCGGGCCACTCGCGGCGTCGGAGCGGGCTGCCGACGGAGCTGAAAGGCGGCTGCGGCCCCAAGCAAGCCGCGCGGCTCACTTCATAAAGGCGGGATTGACCGCCGGGGCGGTGTGCAAGCGCTCGAGCGTGCTGGCGCGCCAGCGGCCGACGACGATGCCCTCGCCCTGGGCGGCGCTCCGGGGCTCGTGCGGCAGGATGCTGGGGTCGGTGTAGGTCCCGAGCATCACGAAGCAAGGGCTCGCCATCACGAAGTGCTCAAGGTCTCGGTCGGTTTGCTCCGAGAGCAGCGCTGTTTGATGGGAAAGGGCGATTCGTTTTGCTTTTCGATTCAAATCGTTTTAGCGCCATCAAACCCGCGCGGGCGCTGTTGAGGCCCCTCCGGCAGCGAGATGCGAGGGGGCGCTGCCACGCAAGCTCTGCGCCAGCAAAAGGGAGCAAACCCCTCGCCCGTCCGCAAAAGTCGCTTCAAGGGGACGCCGAAGAAAGCTTCACCCGCCCGAATGAGCGCGATCGGCGGCATGCAGACGGCGGGCGGCGGTCCTGCGGCTGCCGCAGCAGCAGCGGGCGCAGCGCACGGCGCTCCGGGCGGCCCTCCGCCCGCGCCCGCCGCCACCGCGGCCACCACCGCCATGGCGGCGAGCGAGGCGCTTTCGGCGCGCTTTGGCCTCGCCGGCCGCAAGGCCCTCGTAACAGGCGCGCTGCGAGCGGCGCGCGGGCGCACCAGGCCGTGCGTGCTGCGTGCTGTAGGCTGCCTGGCGGCTGCCCGCCAGCGCCAAGGGCCGTTCGCCGGACGCTGGGCATCCCGGCAACTGGTACGAGCAGCACAGCATGCTCCCTCCCCGCCCTCTCTGGCCCCCAACAGGTGGCTCGCGCGGCATCGGGCGGGCGATCGCCGAGGCGCTGTGCGCTGCGGGCGCGCGCGTCTACATCGTCGCACGCCGCGGCCCCGAGACCGGCGAGGCAGTGGAGGAGATGCGGGCGCGCGGGTTCGACGTGCAGGTGGGGGGGGGACATGGGGCGCCTCCTGCGGCTGGTCACCCTTTTCTTGCGGGCGAGTCGCGCGGCGCAGCGTTTCAATGGCACGGTTGCCCGTGCGCCCGGGTGTGCGCCAGCTGATCCCCGCCAAACCCGCTGCCACGGCAGGGCTCAGCTGCTGACCTCTCTGACCGGGAGGAGTGCGCGGCTTTGATGGAAAAGGTGAGGCCCGCATTTGTGGGCCTGTCAGCACAAGGCTTGCATTATTGATGAGCTGAGCCTGCCGAAACCAACCTTTTAAACCACATGTTCTGCCAAGAAACCACCACCACCACCCAAAGAAACAGCACCCCTCAAAACTCACACCCAACCGTCGCTGGCTTGCAGGTCAAGGCGGCATTTGACGGAGAACTGCACATTCTGGGTGAGGGCGGCAAGCAGGGAGGCATGCCCTGTGTTGCCAGCAAGAGGGGCAGCCATCGGCGCCTGCGCAATGGGCGCCGCGCGCTGGGTCCCCACGGCACTGATCCAGCACCTCCCCTTTGCACTCCCCCCCCCCCCCTCGCGCGCGCCTCCAGTTGCCAACGCAGGCGTCAACGCGCAGGCCCCAACGCTGTCCTACGGCGAGGGCGACTACCGCCGCATCGTGGGGCTCAACCAGGAGAGCACGTACGTGCTGTGCCAGCTGGCACACCCACTGCTGGCAGCGGGCGCGCGCGGAGCCGGCGCGGGGGCCGGCAGCAGTGACAGCGGCGCAGGCGGCGGCGGCAGCAGCGGCAGCGCTCGGTCGGCTTGCATTGTGTTCATCTCCAGCGTGGCTGGCGGCCCGCTGGCCGGCCGCTCCGGCAGCCTCTACGCCATGAGCAAGGCCGCCATCAACCAGCTGGCCAAGAGCCTGGCGTGCGAGTGGGCGCGCGACGGCATCCGCGTCAACAGCGTGGCGCCCTGGGTCACGCTCACCGAGATGGGAAAGCAGGTGCGGGGGCGCGCGCTGCGCCGCGCCGCGCCGCTGCGGCAGCGCCTTGCCGGGGCTCTGCATTCGCGGGGCCGGGCTCAGCATGCAGCCGCGCCGCATGCCAAGGCGTGCCACGGTGCTTGCTGGCTGCGCCACCCCTGCCCCTCCCCAACGGCGCGCAGAACCTGACCAACCCGGCGCTGCTTGAGGGCCTGCTGGCGCGCACGCCCATGGGGCGTCTCGCAGAGCCCGAGGATGTCGCCGGGGTGGCGGCCTTCCTGTGCAGCCCCGCGGCGGCGTACGTCACCGGCCAGACGCTGGCGGTGGACGGCGGCTACAGTGTCGCGGGCTACTGGTAGCCGGCCTGGTTGGAGGCGGGGGCCTGGGGGCCAGCTTGCCGTGCGGTCCAGCACAAGGGTCCAGCATGCGCGGCTGGTCAACTCCCCGCTTAAACGGCAGTAAACGGCCGCAACCCGAGGCAGGGGGGACGCGTCGGCATGCGGCCTCGGGAGGTTGCCCTCACAGCCGAAGCGGGCCCGGTCCTCAGCAGAGCAGAACACGAACGACGGGCAGGCACGCCAGGGCCGGCGTTGGTGCGGCGTGCGCGGCGGCACCGGCGGCACCCGTGCGTGAAACCCTTGCTCGGGCGGCCACGCCCGCGTCTCCCAATTTCAATTCGGAGTCCCCACCTGCAGCAGCGCCGGCCCCAGAGCTCTGCAGGGCGGGGTAGAGAGAAAAATGGCGCTCTCGACCATTTCCAAGGCGCTTGTAGCACTGCTCAGCGTTCTGCAGGTGCGGCGGCATATTTGATGCTCTGGGAGCGGATGTAACGGGGTGGCGGGGGCAGCAGCGGGCGGGCCACGGCCCCGCGGCCGGGTGGACGGTGGCCTGTGCCAACCCGACGCCCAGGCCGCCGCGAACAAGCACGAATTGCAATCGGAGCTCGTATGCATGCCATTCAAGGTCGCAGAGGCGGGTGCGGGCCCGCCCGGCCGCGTGCGACCCGCCGTCGCCTCGCACGCCGGCACGCCGCTCGCCGCTGCTGCGCGCCGCTCCTCACCACGCCCTTTCCCCCGCTCCCCGGCCTCCGCAAACGGCGCAGCTGGGCACCGCGCTGGCGATCGTCGCGATCATCGCGCTGCACCTCGCGGGCGTGGAGTGGCAGCGGCCGCAGACGCTGTTGAGCTCCACCACCTGCCTGCTGTCGCAAGACGGCGGGACGGCGCTCTGCTACTATGCCTACGCCCTGGGGGCGGTGTCGGTCCTCTTCACCCTCGCGATCGGCCTGCTGCAGGTGCGGTGCCAGACCGCTGCGGCCCATGGCCTTTCGTGCGGGCCGGGGGCGTGCCTCAAACCCCAAACCCCACACCCCACCTCACCCCAGGTCTGCACGTGCAACGCGTGCGGCTGCGGCGCCGGCATGGACACGGTGATGGCGGTGTTGGCCGCGGGCTGGTGGGTGGTGGGCGCCTTCTTGCTGTCCACCAACTCCACGCGGGCCAACGCCGCCGGCCTGCCAAAGCGCGAGTGGCGCGAGACCGTGGCTTGGCTCACCTGGATAACCGCGGGCCTCTTCGGCGCGATGTTTGCGGTGCACGCCTCGCGCCTGCTGTCAAAGTGCTGCAGGCGCTGCTGCGGGCGGCGGCGGCGCGGCGGCGAGGCCGACCCCGAAAAGGCGGTGGCGGCGCGCCCCCGTGCCGCGGCGCTGGAGCTGGGCAAGGAGGTCAAGGGGCGGGCCTACATGGCGGGGCGCGGCGGCGAGGCGGGGGGGCTGCAGTCGCAGTTTGTCACGGGCCGCCAAAACATCTAGGCTAGTGCTAGTTGATGCCCGCCCACCGCGGGCAGTTTTGGAATTCTGGCGCGCCGGTGCTGCGCGTCCGTTGCTCTGAACTGAGATTGAGTTTCGTCCGTTGCTTGCGGCGCTGTTGACGCGCGGCTGCGACTGTGCGGCCGAGGCCAGCGCCTCGGCCCGCGGCTGCCGTTGCGCCCGCAAAGCGTTTCCTGTGCACACGACCTTTTGGACCGGCCGGAAGCGCTGCCCACTGTAAAGAAAAAAGTGCCATCAGCCGTTTTCGTGCGTTTTGCTTTACACCATCAGCTCTCTTCCTTCCAGCTGCCCGGTCAGCCACCGCACCGCAACGTCACCCAGCCGGAAGTACCAGGCGCGCGTGCCAGGCAGGTCCCCCTCAACAGCCGGGCAGGCAGCAGGCGCGCCGCCTCGCGCCGCTGCGGGCCTTGGCAGGCGCCGCAGGGTGACGTCCAGCCGTCCGTCCAGGGCTGCGGTGCGCCCCTCCACGGGCTGCAGCTCCAGCACCGCGTCCGCAGCGTGGCGGGCAGCCGCCAGCAGGTCGGCGTCGCCTGGCGAGTCGGAGGCCGCCAGCGCGGCAAAGCGGTAGGCAGCCTGCCCCAGGTGAGACCCCAGCGCCCGCGCCGCGGCGATGAACGCCGCCGCCTCGCGCGCGCCCTGGTCCGGGCTGGCGCTTGGAAACAGGCTGACCAGGGCGGGGAGCGAGTCGAGCACAAGCGTCAGCCCCCGGCAGCCTGGCGCCGCTGATGCCTCTGCTGCTGCTGGCCCCGCCGCTCCTGCTGCCGCTGCCTCTGCTGGTGCCGCTGTGGATTTCGCAGCCGGCGCAGCCGCTTCCGCTGCATTGCCACCTGCGGCGAGCAGGCCCCTCGCCTCTGCGAGCACCAGCCCCAGCAGCCGCCGCAGTGGGGGGCAGCATGCCGCACAACCCCCGGCGGGGCTCAGCGCCGCATCGGCCGCAACAATTGCCACGGCCCCCTGCTGCGCCGCGCCGCCGACGCCGAGCTTGCGCAGCGCGGCCGCGTGGCGCGCGGGCGAGTGCGCCGCAGCCAGCACCAGGACTCTGTGGCCGTCCTGGACGGCCGCGCGCACCAGCAGCGGCAGCAGGAACGCGCCGCTGCAGTCCAGCCGGTCGCACAGCAGCAGCGTGCCGCTTGGCAGCGCCTCGAGCAGCGGGCGCAGCGGCTCGGTGGCCGGCGACGACGGCGGGAGCGGCGGCGGCGGCGGCGCTGCGGCGGCGACGGCCGAAAGCCCAGCGCCGGCGAGCATCGCCCCTGACCCTGCCACAAGCCCCGCGCGACGAATGCCAGTGGATCGCGGCAACCACGCTCGCGCAAAGAGTCCTCTGCGCAGGCGGGTGTGCCCCAGGTGAGCAGGTCTTGCGGTTGAAGGCGTGGCACGGGTTGTATTACGATGCTCGCGTCGCGCATTTGAATTGTATTGCTGCCGGGAGCGAGCGGCGCTTCGATCTCGCGGCTTGCGCGCCTCTTCCCGCCCTCCCTCCTCCCCCAGCGCGCCGCCCGCCCGCGCATATGTTGCCGTTCGCGGCACTTGCGAGCCTTCGAGGGATCGCCGCGCGGGGCGGGCTGCGCGCGGCGTCAGCGGCGTCGGCGCTCGGCGCGCCCGCAGCGTCAGCGTGGGCGGCGCCGCGGCGCGCCGTCGGCACGAGCGCCCCGGCCGCCGCGGCCGCGAGCGCGCCCGAGCATCAGCAGTCCGCCGAGGAGCCGCGGCTGCCGCAGCGCGGCGAGGCGCGCAAGCTCAACCTGTGCTCGGCGGTCAACGAGGCGCTGCACGTTGCGCTGGAGGCGGACGACAGCGCGTGCGTCTTTGGCGAGGACGTGGCCTTTGGGGGCGTGTTCCGCGCAACGGTGGGGCTGCAGGAGCGCTTTGGCGCGGAGCGCGTGTTCAACACGCCGCTGAGCGAGCAGGTGGGGGGGGGGGTGGGGAGCTGCCGGCGGCGCTGTTCTGCGGGGCAGACTGCGCGCGGGCGGCGGGCTGCACACACCGTGCATGCTGGCTGCACATGCAAAGGGAGACAGCGCCCCGTTGACGGCCGGCTTGTTATTGGCATCTGCCTCGTAAAAACACTCCTTCCCAGGGCATTGTCGGTTTTGGAATCGGCCTGGCAGCTGCAGGCGGCACGGCCATCGCCGAAATACAGGCAGGCCTGCGCGCTTGGACTGGGAGCGAGCTGCGCGCTTGCTGCGGTTGGGCGCCGTCGCTGCGGCTGGGATCACGAGACAGCACCCCGCTCCTTTATCACACCCCTTATCACACCCCTGACGTCCCTTGTCGGCCCCCCCAGTTTGCGGACTACATTTTCCCGGCCTTTGACCAGCTGGTCAATGAGGCCGCGAAAATGAGGTGGGAGGGGCGGGGCGGATGGGGTCGGGAAACGTTGTGGCAGTCTGCTGAGCAGCCGCGTGGCCCCTTGCAACCGCGGCACTGACCGGCCACTTGGGGGTTGCGGTCGCCTCCCTGCGTGTGCGCAGGTACCGCAGCGGCGGCCTGTTCAGCTGCAGCGGCCTCACTGTGCGCGCGCCCTGCGGCGCGGTGGGCCACGGAGGCCACTACCACAGCCAGTCGCCGGAATCCTACTTTGCAGCAGTGAGGGCGGGGGGCTGGGCTGCGAGGGACCGCGTCCCCCAAACACCCTGACAGGACGCTCAGCTTGGCAGGCCACCATCTCTGATCTTCATCACCTCGATTCGCGCAGCCCCTCACCCGCCCGCACCCCCCCCCCCAATACACGCAGGTGCCCGGCCTCAAGGTGGTGATGCCCTCCAGCCCCGCAGAGGCCAAGGGCCTGCTGCTGGCCTGCATACGGGAGCCAGACCCCTGCGTCTTCTTCGAACCCAAGATGCTGTGAGCGCCGGGCGGCTGCTGCTGCTGCTGCTGCTGCTGCTGCTGCTGCTGCTGCTGCTGCTGCTGCTGCGCGTGCCGCGTTCAGGGCGCCCGTGTGCCCAGCCAACCGCGACTGCTCGGGCTCGAGGGCCGGCCGTCCCTCCAACCTCCCTCCCACACCCCCGCCCCGACCAAAAAGGTACCGCACCGCCGTGGAGGACGTCCCAGCGGGTGACTACACCATCCCGCTGGGTGTGGCGCGCACCCTGTCAGAGGGCAGCGACGTGACGCTGGTGGGCTGGGGCGCACAGGTGCTGGTGCTGGCGCAGGCGGCCAAGGCAGCCGCCGCGCTGCCGCGCCCCATCTCCTGCGAGGTGATAGACCTGCGCACGCTGATGCCCTGGGACGCAAAGGCGGTGGCTGCCAGCGTCAGCAAGACGGGTGCGCAGGGGGGCTGCTGCAGACGCGGGTTGGGGGCTGTGGGAGACCCAGGGTCAACGTGCTGCACACGGCACCACAGCCCCCCCGGCCTAGCGGGCTGCAGCCAGGCCTCTGAACGGCCCTTGACGCCTGCCAAACCGCCGGGCCACAAAACAACAGGCCGGCTGATCGTGAGCCACGAGGCGCCGCTGACGGGCCACTTTGGCGCTGAAATCACCGCGCGCATCGCGGAGCGCTGCTTTGCGCGTCTCGAGGCGCCGCCCCTGCGCATCTGCGGCGCCGACACGCCATTCCCTTTGGTGAGGGCCTGCGCGCCGCAAGTGGTGCCCTTGTTCCGTGTGGGAGGCGGAGGATTGCGGCAGGTGCTGGCGGAGCCAACAGGGCAGGGCTCCTCCCCTTGCGCACGGCAGGCTCCAACCGGCCGCGCACCGCCCTCGCACCCCCCAAACCCCTTTCCGGCCCCCCTCCCCCCTCCCCAGGTGTACGAGCCGCTCTACCTGCCCGGGGTGGAGCGGGTCCTGGAGGCCATCAAGGCCAGCGCCGAGTACTGAAAACACAGCCTGGTTACGGTTACTGCGCAGTGCCTTCCACTGCGCTTGCTGTTGGCGGCGGCGCCCGCATGTGCATTCGGCTGCAATTGGTCGGCAGGCGGTCGCCAGGCGCGCACGGCGCCGGCTGCACTGCAAACCAAACCAGACCAACGCGTTGCGCGCCTCGATGGCTTGATCGATCGCACCCCGCTGTAACACCGCGGGCGGCGGACCCTTCAGAAGAAATTGCGCGGCTCCTGGGCGGCGGGGCGGCTCGAGCCCGGGGCTCGAGGGCAGCAGCGGTGCCAGGGCGGTGCCGCAGCAACTCACCCGGCGGGCGGTTCCTGTCCCGGCGTGTTTCAGGGAGGCACATTGATACGACTGAACGCGCAATTGAAGTCAGCCGCGCGCGCAACGCGCTGATTGCCTGCGCTGCCGTCCACAGGTCATCTCAAAAATGCACTCGCACTCGCTCCGCCTCCGTGCCAACGGCAATCTGGCGTATCGCGCTCAGCGCGCTCCTCGTCTGGCGCGCGTGCAGGTGGGGAGGGGAATGGTGCAGTGCGGCGCTGCGGCAGCGGCGAGCGCGCGCGCTGCCGTTGAAGGGGGGGCTCCGCATGGGCCGTCGCGCCGCCGCCGCCACCGCCGGGCAGCAGCTGAGGCCGTCCCGCCGCCCGCCACTGGCAGGCCCCGAAGGCCGGCCCCGCGACCGGGCACCACACCGTCAGCGACTCCCTGCGGGACGAGGCACTCGCCGCCTTTTTCGACGGCCCCTGCACCACCGCGCCCACCTCTGGCGGGGTGAACAACGTGTGCCAGTACGTCACCGCAGCCGACGGCTCCAAGTGGATCCTGCGCGTGGTGAGGGGCCGCTGCCGCCGGCACTGCTGTACCCTGTTTGCCCTGTTTGGAGGCCGGGGTACGAAAAGACTTGAGCGGCGCAAACTCTTCATCGTCAGCACGCGCGCGCTTGGGTACCCACCCCCCGCCTTGACTAAAAAACGAACCGCTCGCCGCGCCGCAGTACAACAACGGCGGCCACACCGACAAGGTGGACTTTGAGCACGCCGTGCTGCAGCAGCTGGGGCAGCAGCGCCTGAGCTTCGCGGTGCCGCGCGCCAAGCCCAGCCTGAGGGACGGCAAGCCCCACGTGGTGCTCAGCAGCGGCGACGCGGCCTGCGTTTTCGAGATCATCCAGGGTGGGTGGGTTGGGGTGGGGGGGTTTAGGCAGGGATCGGGTTGAGGCGGGTCCGGTGGCCGCGCACGGCGCGCCTCAGCTGTGGGAGAATCTGCAGGCCCTGCCTGGAAACAAAACCATCAACCCCAAAACAGCACC
Source organism: Raphidocelis subcapitata (assembly GCA_003203535.1). Classification (NCBI taxonomy): domain Eukaryota; kingdom Viridiplantae; phylum Chlorophyta; class Chlorophyceae; order Sphaeropleales; family Selenastraceae; genus Raphidocelis; species Raphidocelis subcapitata. The sequence goes on along the minus strand of BDRX01000099.1, from coordinate 72,186 downwards.
CCCTCAGCCACTCCTCAGCCCCCCTCCAACCCCCTCGCACACACACACACCGCCCCCACCCCCACCCCAGGCGATCTGGCCAAGACCACCGCGCCGCGCGAGGTGGGGCGCGCCACCGGCGAGCTGTGCACCGCCATGGGGCGCGTCGACCTGGGGGGGCGCGAGGCGCAGGCGCCCGTCCCGCCCTACTACGACGTCTTCCACGTGCACCACGCCATGGACAGGGACCTCTTCTACAAGCAGGTCGGACAGACGGCGCGGGCCCGCGTGCGCACGCGTGCGGGGCGGGGTGCGTGCGTGCGCGAGCGCAGCCCCGCGGCCTGCAGCCACCCAACCCCGCCGGCCAGCACAAGCTCGCCACCGCCGCCTTTGAGCCGCCAGGTGCTTCGACACTCAATGTTGAGTGGCCCTGTCCGCACCCCTACCCCCCCCCAGGTTGCTGAGAACCCCGGTTTCAGCGTGTGCCGCGGGTCCATTGACTACCTCACCGAGGGCGTGCGCAGGCTGGAGCCGCTGCTGGCAAAGGGCCGCGACCTGGGCCTCCCCGTGCAGCTCATCCACGGCGACCTGCACTACGACAACGGTGGGGGGGGTGCCAGCCGCCCACCTGCGGCTGGAGCAGCGGGGGACTGCCGTTTTGCGGCGCCAAGACAGCAGTGCCGCGCCGCTGCGTGCCGAGGCCTCGCCTGCTGCGGCGCAGCATGCGGGGGCTCCCTGCGCTCTGCGTTTGGAGTGCGTTGCCCTTGTGCCAATCTCCCACGCGCCTCCCCGCCGCAATCCCCCCTCAGTGATGGTTCTCGGCGACAGCGTGTCGGGCCTGCTGGACTTTGAGTTTGTGGCCTACGACTGGCGAGGCGCGCGGGGGGTGGGGGTCGGGGCTGCACTGGAAGAGCCGGGGGGGGCGGGCAGGGGCGGCCGCAGGCCTGGAGCGCCCCTCCAGCTGGTTGACGTTGCGGGGCCATGGACTGCGCCGGCGCTCAACCCAGCCCTGCAGCCTGGCCCCTCCCCGTGCCGGCACGACTACCCCCCCTCACACCCAAACAAACACAACGACCCCAACCTGTGCCCCCCCCCAGTGATGGAGCTGGCTGTTGCGCTGAGCAAGTACGTTTCGGAGGACGACCCCCTGCCGCTGATCCGGGAGTTTGTGGCGGGTTACATCGCAGGCGGCGGGCAGGTCAGCGACGACGAGATCGAGCTGCTGCCAGACTGCATCAACCTGAGAATGTTCTCAAACGTGAGCGGGGGGGGCCCACCTGCGGAGGTCCCTTTGGGGGGGGCAAGGCCGCTCTGGCCCTTGAGAGCGCAGGGGGGGTGGAGGGCTGGGAGTGCTTTCGTCACGGCGCTGGCTCGCGCCGGCCTGCGGTGCTGTCGGCAGGCGACTGCGCAGATTGCGGCGCGCGCCGCCGTCGGCGCCGCCAGACCCCCGAGTCCAGCGCCCCACCCCACCCCCCTCCTTGCAGACCATCTACTTCACGGGGCGCGCCTACGCGGGCGAGGACGGCCTCGAGTCGCTGACCTCGCGCGCCGACGCCTACGCCAAGCGCGTGCGCTGGGTGGAGGCCAACCGCGCGCGCATGGTGGAGACGGTCAGGGAGCTGGCGCGCGCGCCCGCCACCGCCGGCGCGCGGTGAGGGGGAGGCCGCCTGAAGCTGGCTGGACGAGTGGCAGGGGAGGGCGTTGCGTTCTGGGAGGGAGACAACAGAGAGGGAGAGAGGGGGGAGAGAGAGCATCATTGAGCCAGCGCGAGCGAGGGATGACTGACAATGAGAGAGGCGCCTTGAATCCGAACCTTGCCAGTAAAGCTGAACGATTTCATGGCAGCAGGGGGGTGCTTGGTGGGTCTGCGTGCAAATTCGGCGGGAGTAGTAGCGGCGGCGAAGCTCGCGACGCGGCAGGCCGCCCCACAGCGGCTTCCCGGCGGCTTCGTTGCGGGGCGGGGCGCGCCCCAGTCATCAAGCGGTGGCGTTGCCTCTGAGGTTGGTGGCGTTTCCTTTCATACACGCGTCTAGCTCTGGGAGTCGCAGTCTCATGGCTCGCAAACGGGCCAAGACCGAGGCTGCGGCGCAGCAGGAGGCTCCGCCCAGCGAAGGCATGTTCGATCACCGGAGCCTCGACAGGCTGCTGGAGTCCAACAGGTGCAGCGGGGGCGAAGGGGCAGGGGCGCACGGGGCTGTCGCGTGCCGAAAGCCCTGGCTGCCGATCGGGATGCACAGGGCCGCAGAACGCAGCGGTGTGGTGGTCGAGCTCCGCTGGGGCCGGCCCAGAGGCGCCGCGCCGCGCCGCGGCGCGAGCGCTGCGGCGGTTGTCGGTCACGCCAGCACACATGCGCCAGCCGCCGAAACCGCCTCGCGGCGGCCCCGCCCTCGCTGCGACCAACCCCGGCTCGCCGTGCGTGCACTGCAGGCGCTGGGCCGCCTCCCAGCTGGAGGCGGACCCCCAGTTTTTCAAGCGCCTCGTGGAGCAGCAGACGCCAGAGTGGGTGCAGGCACAGGGGGAGATATTTTCCGGGCGCAGCGCCGCTTTTAGCGAGCGCTCCAGCGTGGCTGCAGTGCTGCACCCCACTGCCTGCGCAGGTGCCAGGCTTTGCGCCTAATACCCCACACGCGCCGCGCACCACAAACGCGCGCGCAGGTTTCTGTGGATCGGCTGCTCCGACTCGCGCGTGCCGGTGCGGGTCGCTGCTGCGGGGCGATCGGCTGCCGCCTGCGGCTGCGGTGCATGCGCGCAAACACGCACACACAGCAACACGCGCCCGCGCCCATTCCCTCCTCCCCAGGCCAACCAAATCATGGGCCTTTCCCCTGGCGAGGTGTTTGTCCAGCGCAACGTGGGCAACCAGGCGGGCCACACCGACATGAACCTCATGGCCTGCCTCGAGTACGCGGTCAAAACGCTCAAGGTGGCCTTTGGGGGGGGTCCTGCGGCTTGGACTGTGGGAGCGCAACGGCGGCTGAGGCCGCTGGGGGGTGCTCCGGGGCCTGAACCGAAGAACAGGCCTGGCCCAGGCCCTCAGGACGCAGCCCCCCCCCTCCCTCTTACCCCCCCCCCCTGCCCCTGCCCCAACAAAACGCCTCAACCCAAACCCGCGTGCCCGCCCGCCGCAGGTCAAGACGGTGATTGTGTGCGGCCACTACAACTGCGGCGCCGTGCGCGCCGCGCTGGAGCTGCCGTCCCGCACCCCCGGGCTGGTCAACTGCTGGATCAGCGACATCCGCGAGGCGCGCAACCAGGCCGCCGCTGAGCTGGAGGCGCTGGGGCCGGACGACGCGGTGGCGCGGCTGTGCGAGCTCAACGTGCTGCGGCAGGCGCGCGGGGGGGGGGTGCTGGGGGGGCCACGCGCCCGTGGGAGGGTGCCGGCGAGCAGGCGCAGCGCGGCGGCGACGGCAGCTGCGGCCAGCAGCTTGGGTTGCTGCGGCCCAGGCCGTTCACACCCGCGCCCGCCCCAACCGCCACGCTCCCAGGTGTTCCACGTTTGCACCTCCCCCGTGGTTCAGTCGGCGTGGGCGGAGGGCACGGAGCTCCACATTTGGGGGTGAGCCAGCTGGGAAGGGGAGGGTTTGCGAGGGGCTGCTGCACCCTGCGACACCCCTTCCCGCAGTGCGTTGAGGGCACATACCGACCGCCTCTCCCCCTGCTGCGAAACACCCTCCCCCAAACCAAAACGACCCCACCCCACCCCCCCACCCGCCCTCCCAGTCTGATCTACGACCTGCGCGACGGCCTGGCCAAGCGCCTGGCGGGTCCGTTCACTGCGTCCAGCGAGGTCGGGGGTGACGAGGCCACGGTGCAGAACTTTGTGGAGAGCGCGCGCGGGGTGGTCTGCCCGCTGACGCAGCAGCTGGTGGGCGCGGTGATCCGCCACACGGCGGGGCCATTCAGCACGGGCGCGGTGGAGGGGGGGCAGCCGACCACCCTCGCAGACGCGGCGCGCACTTCGGCGATGTGACAGCCAGCCGGCGATGTGGCAGCCAGGCTGTCGGTGCGGGCTGTGGAGCCAAGGCGGCTGGCGTGCGCCACCCCGCTTAGTGTTAGGCCAGCTTGAAGCGGTGCTTGCCGGTGGCTTGCTTGTTTGCGTCTCGTCTGTGGGAGGGGGAGCATTTCCGTGAGCCCACAGTCTTTCCGCCAAAACGGCGCTGTTCCCCCCCCTGGTGCGTGTCACTTGCCCCGCCATGACTCGCGAGGCCACCTGATACTGGGTGCAGCCTCCACGGCTGCAGCCTCCATGGCCGGGGCAAGCAAATGTCACCGCACTTGCGCATCAATGATACATTACCAGGGCCAATGCGGCAACCAACACCCAAAGCCGGTTGTAAAACACCCCAGATCCAGGCTGCAGCGCGCGCGCCAGCGTACAGCGTACAACACCGCCGCTCAGCGCCGCTTGGCCAGCTGCCCTGGGGCGGCCTCCCAAAATCGGACTGGGCCCTTCAGTCTGCCCCCCCCCCTCCCTCCCCACCCCGCCCCCGACCCTGAAGCCGCCCCGACCCCACCCTGCTGGCGCGAGTGCGGTCAGGGGCCCAACAGCTTTGCACGAAGAGAAAATGGGAGAGGCTAATAGGTTTGACAGCTAGCCAGGAAAAAGCCCGCCCCGCAGAAGGGGAAAATTCAGGCAGGGGGATCAAGGAGGGGTGAGGGACGCCGCGCGCGCCTCTGCTCTCGCACCCGGCAGCCTCAAGAGGGTGCGCGCGGGGGTTGCGGGGCAGTGACGGCCGCGCCCAGACAGATGTGCGGGGTCGACGCACCGTGATCTGGGCGGGGCTTGACAAACGCGCGCGAGGTGGGTGCGTCGGGCCGCAATCTTTGCATCAGGGATGCGCCTGAAAATGGGTGTCCAGGACACTAGGGTTTGACAGTCGGGGGAGAAATGAGCTTTCGGAGGAAACGCGCACAGGGGTAGGCGGTGTGAGATGTAGTGTGGCGATACAGATGCCGAGGCGTGAAAGTGCTGGGGAGGCAACAAGGCTGTCGCCCGTTCAGGTTTGGAGATGCCCTCTCCAGCTAGTTTTTTCGGGGAAGAAGCAGCCATGCATCAAACAGCTCTATTGCGGCTGGGGTCGGGGCGCCGGGCGGACCGCAGCGCCGCTACCCATCGCACCCGAAAGGCCGCTCGTGGGGTGGCCGTGCACTCCCCAGCCACTGGTGAGGCGGGGGGGCAACGCGTGGCCTGGGGCAGGCCACGGGCAATGCCGACTGAAGGCGCCTTACCCTGACAAAACTACAGCCGCCGCCTCCACCGCCGCAGCCGCAGCCGCTTCCAGCCAGTGAAGCGATACGGGCGCGAGGCGCGGCAAGCCGTAAGCAGTACGCCCTGCGGCAGCCGCCCCGTGCGAGGGGGGGTCGCGGGGCCCCCGGTTGCACGTGGCAGCTGCGAGATGCACTGCGCAGGTTTGTTGGGTTTGGAGGGGATTTGGTTTCAGAAAGGCGATCCAGGCTCCGTGGTCAGGCGCCAGGGCCGCAGCATCCTCCGCTGCACGCAAACGCCCGCAGCAGCAGCAGCGGCGGCAGCGGCGGGGCGCTCGCCTGCGCGCGCGCCTCTCACCGTCCTCAGTAGGGCGGCAGCGAGCCCGGTGCGTCGTACCCCGTGAGCCCCCGCGTCATGAGGTTGTGGCTGCGTATGATGCCGTAGACGGCCTCGTCGCGGTACGACCCCTCCTTGGTGGTGGACTCCATGTGGATGGCCTTGGAGGGGTGGGGGGTGGGGGGTGGGGGCGTCGGTGAGGGGGACTTTGCAGGAAACCGGGTTTTGAGGGGAGTCGGGTGTGCCATGCGGATCCAGCGACTCGGTTCCCCCCTGGAGGCAGAGCAGACCCCACCAAACCGGCCCCTCCAGCCCCGCCCACCTGCACGTCCCAGGAGTTGAGGTTCCACATGAACACGTGGTCAACGCGCCACGTGGGGCCGCCCTTGCGCGCCAGCCACATAGTGGCCGCGGTGTACCACTCGTGCATGGCCTGGCGCGTGCCCACAAGCACATTGTCTGCGGCAGGGGTGTGAAGTGGATCCGGGCAGCTTATCAGGCGGCGGCTCCAGCGCGCGCGCACATGCCGATCGCTCTGCATGGCAGCTGCTGCTGGAGTCGGGAGTCGGTAAGCAAACCCCCAGGGCAGTCGGGCGCGCTGGAACCCCTCGACCCCTCGAGCGCGACCCGCTGGAGGCGCTGGCGGCCCTCTCACATGGCAGGAAGAGGCGCCAAGGGTCCAGCTTGCGCGTGTAGGGGCCGTACACACCGAAGAACGGGCCGTTGTCGACCTGTGCCCAGGTGCGCGCGGGCGCGTCTCCGGAGACGCTGGCGCCGCCGCCGATGCCAAACTCGTTGAACACAAACTCCTTGCCCTCCGTGTTGATCAGCTTGACCAGGTCAATGCCAAACAGCTGCGGTGCGTTTGGGGGAGGGGCCAGGTGGGAGGCCGAGTTTGTCAAGAAGCGGATGCTTGCGCGCTGACACTGCCAGCAGCGATCGCTCTCCTCAACGCGCGCGCACACCCCCGGCCCAGCTCCCCTCCCGACCTTGAGCTCCTGGTCAAACATCTGCGTGGAGTCCTCCATCTCCGCCAGCTTGCCGTGGTAGCGCGGGTAGGAGGAGATGCCCACAAAGTCCACCGCGTCGTACAGCTCCTTCATGCCCGCGACATCCATCTTCTTCACGTCAGCGGCCTGCGGCGAATGGGGAGGGGTGCAGGGGGGCACGGCGGTTTTGCGGCAGGCCCAAGCCGTCCAGACGCGGTTCTGTGCGCTTGCAACGCGTGCACATTTTAACCCAATTCGGAGTGCTGTTGAGACCGGGCCCCCCCACCCACCTGGCAGGCCTCCATGCCGCAGAGCTTGTTGAAGTTGGTGGACACGCCCACGCGCACGTTGTCGGCCCACTCGGGGTGATCGCCCAGGATGATTTGCCTGCAGAGGAGGGATGGGGGGGCCAGAAGGTCGGCGCAAGCTCACAGGCTGACCCCAAAGGTGTCGAAGGCTGCCATTTGCCCCTCTTCACCCTCTCCCCCCCCCCCACACACACAAGCACCGCAACAAACAATCCAACCAGCGCGTTGAGCAGCCCTCACTTTATGTACGGCAGCAGCTTCCTGTGCTCGCGCGGGTAGCTGGTGACCATCGCAGACATCTCACCCTGCAGGGCGTACCACACCTGGGGGGGGGGCAGGCAGCGTGCAGGGTCGCTCAGCCCCACGGCGCTTGCTTCTAAATGGGCCAGAGGCGCTGCAGCCCAACCCGCCAGAATGGGACCGCGTCGCTGCAGGCGCATGCCACGCACGCGCCCCTTGCCCAGCGCGCGCCATCCCACCCCCCCGCCTCACCCGCGTGTTCTCCAGCAGCGTCGCTCCCATGGCCTCTGCCAGCGGCCCCAGCACCACGTCAAAGTAGGACATGCCGCCGTACTTCTCCACCGGGTTGATGCGCATGGCGTTGCGCCACTGCCCGTTGTTGAGGCCGTCGTCCAGGTGGGGCGTGAAGGCAATGTCAAAGCCCATGTCCACGGCGTACTTGAGGCACGGCTTGAACAGCGACGTCCAGCGGGCTACCAGCTCGGGCGTAGCGGGGCTGCACTTGGGAGAGTCTGCGAGGAGGGGGGGGGAAGGGGGGGACGGATGAGCTTTGCCTCGTGCACGCGCGCCGCGCGCGCAACACACGCGCCGCCGGCAGCCACATGCGAACTTTGGGGATGAAGGCCCGTTGCGCGTGTACTGTCTAGCCGCACCGCCCCCCCCCCCTCACCCTCCAGCTTGAGGCAGTAGTAGTCCACCACGAAGTCCTTGTCCTCGTCCACAAAGTAATGGGAGATCACAAAGTTGATCTTGCTGCTGCCGGTGCGGCCGGCGCGGTTCACCATGTGAACGCACCTGCGTGGACGCGGGGCAGCAAAGGGACTCAACAGGCAGGGGGCCGGCCTCTTCCGCATGGGCGCGCGCGCAGGGCGTTATGTGCAAGCGGCGGCCGGGACGCGCGCGCGCCGCCGTTCCCACCCCCCCAGGCTGCTCACCGGGTTGCGTTTGTGCCGCTGAGGTACTCGGCAACGTTCAGGTCCACATAGCGAAAGAGCGCCACGCTGCTGCTGATCTCCGTGCCAAAGGCGGCTGCGCCGCGCGGCGCGGCGAGGCACAGTGCCAGCAACAGCGCCAGCGCGGACGCGCATGCGCCTCGGGGTGACTGCCGGCCTGGCGACCGCATCCCACCGGCCCCCGCACAGGAATGGAAAGCGTGTGGCGCCGAGCTGGCGCCACCGCTGCCGCTGCTGCCGCCACCGCCGCCGCCGCTGCTGCCGCCGCCGCCGCTGGCGCCGTTGCCGCTGCTGCTGACGCCGCTGCTGCCGGCTTGGCACTCGTCGCGGCCTCCACCACTGCCGCTGCTAGCGGCGTCACTGCTGCTGCTGCTGCTGTCGCTGCCGCTGTCGCGGCTTGAGCTGCACAAGTGCCGGCCGAAGCCCTCAAAGCTGCTGCTTGGCGCCCTGCTAGAGGTGCTGGCAGGCGCTGCCTCGGCGCACGCGTCGCCGTCCCCGCTGCTCGCACCGCTGGCCTCGCCGCTGCTGCAGCGCTCCAGGCGCGGCAGCTGAACTGCCATCGCCATCAATCCACGGCGGCCCACGCAGGACCGCCGTTCGGCTGGAGGTCTGCGCGGTGTTGGAGCGAGCTGGGCGTCAGGGGGCGATGGCGCTCGCGGCCAGCGTGGGAGCAGCGCGGCGCGGCAGGGGCGCGGCGCGCTCCCGGCTGACCAGCTGGGAGCGCCTCGCGGCACCTGCCCGCCTCCACGGTCGTATTAGGGTGTCCCTGTCCCTTTGCGCGAGCTGCCTGCCCCGCAATCGCCCGCGAACGGCACGGTTGCGCCCACGGTTTTGAGGCGCGGCCCCCCGGCACGCACGTACAGGAAGAATCGTATCAAAACAGCCTGCGACACAAGCACACCCCTGACCTCGCGGCGCTGTCCTCGGTGGAAGGGCCCAGCAAACGCCTTCCCCGTGCGCCCTCAAACGGGGCCTCCAGCTTCGGCGGTCTGTTGAATCCGGAGTTTCTAAACCTAAAACCTTCGTCTGGAATCGACAGACCCGGGAGGCCGCGCGGCAGGTGCAGGGGCAGAGCGAGGTCATCAGTGATGACGCCCGGCCCAAGAACGGGCTTCGTACGCCCGATCAGCGCGTTTTTTGTGCTTTTTAACCCGCTCTCAGCCCTTCATCTGCCGCATTGAGGCCGATGAGGTGCGCGGCGGCGGGGTTTGCTCGGCAGCATTGCTCATCGTCATCTCCGCAGTCGCCCGAGCAGGGCAAGGCCACAGAGCGGGCGGGGCGCGCATTGTTCTTGGCATAAGCACCCAGGGGCGGGAAGAACGGCGATGCACGGGGAATGGCAGGTTTGTGCCAACTTGATCGCACTGCCGCCACCGCCAGACGGTCCCAGCAACGCAACCAGCTTGGTGCACTGACCACAACCAGCTTGGCACTCTGACCACCCTCCACCTCAATTCGCAACCACCAACGGCGGTCTCCTACAGCGCATCGGCTGGATCGGCAGTGGGCCGGCGGCGCCGTCGCGTGCGGCGGCGGCGGCGGCGGGGCCGGGGCCGGCCGGGGCACGCCCGCCGCGCTTCCGCCGCCGATTGCCGCGCCTGCCGATAATGTCAATCGCACCATAGCGGCAGGCCTTCAACGCGTCCCTTTTCGTGATCGTCCGCAGACAGGGCCGAGCTTCGGGGCCAGCCGTGCCTCCAAACCCGTCGTGCACCCCCGCAGCGCGCCCGGTGCCTGCCAGCGGGCTCCTGTGGACGGTCCGCTTCAGCTCGGAGGCGCGCCAGGCAGCCCTGCTGCAGCAGCCGGTCGTGACGGCCGGGCAGCAGTCGGCGCGCGCTCGCGCGCGCGCGCGCGCGCGTCGCGGTTCTACGCGCTCGTGCGCCTGCGGCAGGGCAGGCCCCCACCAGCAGGCACTGCAGCGCCGCCATGGCTCCCCGGGAGCGTGCGGATGAGTACTACGCAGAGGAGACCTTTGGAGGGCACGTCAGCGGCGGCAGAGTGGTGCGAGGGGCCACGCGCGTTGATGAGCGGCCGCAGGCGGGGCGGCAGCCTGCAGCACTGGCGCTGGGCAGGGGCACATTTGCTCATGCGCTTCTCATCACGGCTCCACCCTGCTCCGCACACAGCCCCAACCCACCCCCCGCCTCTGCAGTACACGGGCCCGCTGCTGATGGTTGGCTTCTCCATCATCATCGGCTGCTTCTGCATGGCGACGCTCACGAAAAAGAGCCCAAACCTGCAGTTTAGGTGGCTGCAGCGGCGCGTGGGAGCGCAGGTGGGCGGGTGGCATGCCGGGCTGGAAAGTCGCAATGAGCAGCGCACCCCGGCGGTCCGGTGGGGAGGGCGGGCGCCGCCAGCGGCGCGCAGCGCGCAAGCTGGGTGGGCTGTGCAGAGCGGCTCTTCGAAGCTTCCATGGCGCGCAACGACCCCCGCCACCACTCCCATCGCAGATTGGCACCTGCGTTTACTTTGCCACGACCAATGTGATGTACGCCCACGACGGCAAGCACTGGCAGACGCGCGACCTGGACAGGATCAGTGAGTGGGGGGGGGGGACGGCCCCCAGGCAGCACACGCGCGTACAAACGCGCAGCCTGCTGCTCTCTGGGCTGTGCCAAGCTACCTCGCGCATCAATTGAAGCCCAACACCTCAAACCCCCGAAACACCCCCGCCGAAACGCGCCGCAGCCAAGCGCATGTTTGGGCCGGCGCTGCGGGACCTGGAGCGCTGGCAGCAGCGCCGCTCATCCTCGTCCTGAGCAGCGCAGCAGCAGCGGCAGCAGCGGCGGCGGCGGCGGGGGGCGGCGGCAGTGAGTTTGTGCGCCCCCCCCCCCCTACACTTGCAACCCCTGTAGCAGCAGCCTGGTGCGCTGAACAGGCTGGCTTTGTTTGGCTTTTCCAACCCGTATCCCCACCTCTGGGCTTGTCTTTCTGTTTAGCAGTTTTTGCAATCCCGACAACGGTGGTAAATTCAGCTACCTGAGTGGAATCACGAGTGCAGGCAAGCACGGCGCGCAAACAAGCGTGCCTCGCACAGTCGCACGGCTGAAGGCTCTTGGGGGTTTGTGCGGGCATGAGCTGCCCGCTCGGGCGTAAGCGGGGGCTTTTATACATCATGTGGTGTTGTGTAAGAGGGAGCACTAATCAAACCTTTACGAGAAAAGACGCGCGGCTGGTGTACACCAGCAAAGCAGTGTGGGACCGACGCGAGCGCGGCCCAACTCACGGCAACGAGCAGCGCTCAGGCCGCAGCGCGGCGCGCCACCTCCAGCGGCGCGCCGAGCGAAGCGCTTCCCCCAGCGCCGGGGTGCCCGCCGCTGCCGCTCGCGCCGCCCTGCTCGGCGCGGGGCTGCACAACGCACACCACGCCACCGCCACCGCCGCCACCACCGCCGCCGCCGCCGCCGCCGTGGTGGCGCTGCCGCAGGTCTATGAGCATTGCGGTGACGTTGTCCCGGGACCCCTTGGCCAGCGCGGCCCGCACCAACGCGCCCGCAGCGGAGCGCGCCGAGGCGACGCGCCCCGTACCGGCCGCCTCGGCGGCGGCCAGCGCCGCCGCCCCCTTGCCTGCCACCTCTGCGTTTGACAGCACATCGAAGAGGCCGTCGCTCGCCAGCACCAGCACCTGGTCCTCCGGCCCGCGCTCCAGCATGCACACCTGGCGCTCGGTTTGGGCAGTTAGGGGTTGTGCGCCAGTTTTTGCGGCGCCGTCCTCGTAACCAGCGGGGGGGCACGCACGGCACGGCGGGGGTGAGCGGTGCCTCAAGCGTGTGCATGCATGAGCCTTCGAGGCAGGCAGGGGTGCAAAGCCCACTGGCTAGCCAGTTGCAGCCAAGCCATCTGCAGCCAAGCCATCTGCAGCCAACCCAAGGCCAGCCCCGCGCACCTCTGGCTCCGGCGTGACGTAGGGCCGCAGCGACGCGTCGCCGATGGCGCGGCTCACCGCCAGCTCCCCCATCACGCGGTCCCACCACACCGCGCCGCCAGCAGCCTGCGGGTGGAAGGAGGAGGAAGGAGGAGGAGGAAGGGGCAGGCGGCAGTGACTGGCAACTTGCCATTAGGTGCAGGCTCTGCACCGATTTTGCAAGATCGCAGGCGGCGCACGTGGAAAGACGGGGCTTTGGGTGTGTCTGGTGTTGGCTCAAAGTTTGCGGCGGCCGTCGCACAGCCAGCTGGTTTGGTCAAAGGCGTTGCTCCCACAACGGGCTGCTGTCTGCGAAGCCTGCCCCAGCCATCCCCCCACTCCCCACCTGCACGCGTGCCACCTCGTCCTCCCGGTGCGCCTTGTGGTCGCGCGTCAGCGCCACGGCGCGGCCGCCTGACCGGCCAAGCACGGCGCGGCAGTCGCCTGCGGCAGTTGGCAGGGTGTTGAGACAGCTTGCTTGAATTCCTGGCTACAAATGGCGAGCAACCGCTGGCCTGCCCGCCAATGCTGCAGCACCCCATCATTAGCCAGCAGCACCCAAGGCGGCGGGCCAGCCGCAAAGATACCCGCCACGACGTGCCGCGCAGACGTCTCCAATAAACCCAGCCCTCTCACCGCAGTGGGCCACCCACAGCCGCTGCGCGCTGACCAGCACCGCCACCGCCGTCGCCCCCACGCACCCCGCGCGCCGGCTCCCGTCCCCCGCCGCCGCGGGGCGGGTGCAGAACTCGTGGTCCGCAGCCTCAAAGGCGTGCGCCAGCGCCGCCAGCAGCCACCGCCCGCCCTCGTCGGGAGCGGGCAGCGTGCGGCGGGGCATGCGGGTGGGGGATGGGGCACCGCCGTCGCGGGGCAGAGGGCACGCGCCGCCGCCGGCGCCGGCGCCGCCGCCGCGCCCCTCGCTGGCGGGGGCCGGCTCTGCCACGGGCGGCGCTGAGGAGGGGTCGCCGGAGAGCTGCGCCTGTATGGTCTGCGCCAGCAGGGCGTGCAGCCGCACGGCGCAGTGCCGCGCCGCCTCGGCCCCGCCGTGGCCGTCGAACACCGCGAAAAAGTGCAGTTCGGCAGCGCCGCCGCCGGGCGCGGCCGCCGCGTCCTCTGGCAGCGCGTGCGCGGGCGAGGTAGCGGCGGAGCGCGCCTGCCGGCTGCTGGATCGAGAGGCGTCCGCGGCCTTGAGCGCGCCGGTGCTGAGGCTGCGCTTCAGGCAGGACAGGCCCCAGCCGCCGCCGCCGCCGCCGCTGGTGCGCGGGCGCCGCTCCGGCCGCTGCGGCGGTGGCGGCGGCGCGCGCACGAGGCAGGGGACGACGGCCCAAGTGTCCTCGTTGGCGGTGCGGCGGCCGCACGCAGACTTTGCACCAAACGGCGGGCAGCTGCCGAGGTCCTCATCCCGTGGGAGCCAGGAGCCGCTGCCCGTCGACTCGGAGGCGGCCGCCGCCGTGGCCCGAGCGCCCGCCGCCGAGTCGTCGGGCGTCGGCGGCGCGGGCGCCACGCCGCTCGCCTGCCCCGAATCGATGCGCTCCCTTGGATCGCCTGCGAGATTCGAGGGCGGTCCCCAGGCCCGTCGAGGGCGAGCGGGTCGGGCCTGCGCCCTGTATCATTCCCCCGCGGCCGCGCCCTCATCGGTACCTTTCCCCCGCGGCCGCGCCCTCACCGGTATCTTCCCTCTGCACGGCGCTTGCTCCCGCCCCCCCAGGCGCGGACGAGGGAGCGGGCGGCGCCGGCGGGGCCCCGCCGGCCGCCCCGCGCTGCGCGCGCTCCTTCTCGAAATGCGCTTTAATTTCCCACCACCATCCCATGATGCCGATAGAATTCTGAATCAATTGATCTGCTCCGCTCGCACGCGTCGCGCTAGCACCCCGGCCCAGCCCGCCGGTCTGCCGCCAGGGTCAACCAGGTAGTTGACCGCCGAGCCCCGCGAAAGCCTGCCAGCCCCCTCATCAACCCTCGTGTGGGAATGCATGAAAATGGGCGGTCCGCTTGCTTGGCACCCGGCGTCGCAGAGGGTGCTGCCGGCGAGGGGCGGGGCGCCGCCCGAGGCGCGGACCGCAGCTAGCTCGTCGGCGTCGCGGGTCGACGCGTCCAGCGAGCAGCGCCCATCTCCTGATACTGTCGCGAAGTCAAGGGTCGCTTGAATGGAATGGCCCTGCAGAGGCGGCTGTCTTTCAGATGTTTCGGCACTGGCACACCCGCCCTTCACGGCCTCGCGATCGCGGACCCCCCCGACAGGTTTCCCGGCTTGTTTTAGTGCTTTAGTCCCACGATCCCCTCACGCACGCGCAAGCCGGTAGTAGAGAGAGCCGCGCCCCGTCGCGTGGTCCACACAAGCCAGCGGCCCGCGACGGCCCTGCCCGCAAGCGCCGATGGCCCTTTCCGCAGCTTCAGGCGCGGCCTCGAACGCCTGCAGGCGCGGCCAGCCGGCGGTGCAGCGGTGGCGCGCCGGCGCGCCGCGCCGCGCGCCGCGGCTGCAACCGTGCGCTGCCGGGGGTGGGGGCGCCCGCACGGTGCGGGAGCTGCCCATCTTCCCGCTCGGCATGGTGGCGCTGCCCCATGCGACTGTGCCGCTCATGATCTTCGAGCCCCGGTGCGCCGCGCCGCGAAGTACGCCGCGCGGTGGCCGCGCATGCACGCGCGCGCGCCGGGCCGTCCTTGGCCCCCCAAAGCACGGCCGCCCGCGCGCCTCGGCCTCCCCGCAACCCTTGCATGCGCAGCCGCCTGCGGGCCGCCCCTGAACACGCGCTTGCTGCGCTGATGCCCCCTCCCGCCGCCCCGCGCCCTCCTAAAAACACCCAACCCCCCCCTCCCCCCCCCCCCCCCAGGTACCGCGTGCTGTTCAACACGCTGATGGACGGCGCCCCCGACATTGAGGAGGGCCTGGTGCAGAAGGACTCGCCCTATGCGGGCACCAGGGTGTTTGGCATGTGCTACGTCGACGGCAGCAGCGGCCGCATGGCCACGTGAGCGGGGGGCTTGCAGGAGGGGGCTGCGGCGCGCAGAGTGCAAAAAGGCTGTGTGTGTGTGTGTGACCGCAGATGCGCCGTCGCTGCTGCCGTTGCTGCGACGCAACAACGTCCGCCGTTTCGCGCGCTGAGACGGTGTGTGTCTGAGGCCGCCTCTCCACCCCCCGCGCCAGTGTGGGCACGGCCCTGGAGATCCAGGCGCACACCTTTGAGGCCGACGGCCGCATCCTGGTGGTCAACAAGGGGCTGGAGCGGTTCAGGGTCACAAAGGTGGGGGCGGGGCCGGCACCGCGCGCGCTCGAGCGCCAGCCGTCATGCATGCGTAAGCAAGCGCGCAGGACACGGCGCATGCTCGCCTGCGGCAACGCGCCCTCTTGCCTGGCTGCGCCAACAGCACCAACCCTCCCCCCACCCCAAACCCCCCCAGGTCGTCAAGGAGCGCCCTGTACTGATCTGCGAGGTGGAGACGCTGCCCGACGACGAGGACGAGACCCCAGAGGTGCGCGGCAATAGGGGGAGGGAGTGACAAGTGCGCACCAAGGGGGGCACCCTGTGCGCCGGGTTGCTGCCGCCGGCTGCGCCCAGCCCTCGACCCCGCGTGCCACGGCGCCTGCTGCCGCCCCCGAATGGCCGCACCCCTCAATGGAGCGCCGCCCGCCGCGACCGCTTGCCCTCCTCCAGGCCAAGGCCGCCGCCACCGAGGTGGCTGAGATGTTCCGCAACGTGCTGCGGCTGTACCGCAAGATGCGGCGCAGCGGGCGCGGCGGCGTCAGCGGCGGCGCGGGTGCTCCCGCGGGTGCTGGCGGCAGCAGTGAGCCGGAGGAGGAGCCGGAGGAGCCCGAGGAGCTCACCGAATTCAGCCCCACGCAGGTTCACCCACCCCCCCAGCTGTCCTACTGGATCGCGTCAGTGCTGGGCGAGCACCGCGGCACGCAGCAGGCGCTGCTGGAGGAGGACTCCACCCGCGGCCGCCTGGCGCGCGAGGCCGAGGTGCTGGGCCAGACGCTCAAGTTTTACAGCGCGGCCACGGCGCTGGAGAGCGTGTTCACCAGCGACGGCGGCGCGCAGCCGCCCGCGGGGGGGCCGGACTGAGCGGCGGCCGCGGGGCGCTGCGCGGCCGTCTTGCGGGCTGCGGCGCCTGCGTTTTGAATGCGCGGCGCGGCGCACTGCCGTGCCGGGCGGTTGGGCTGGCTGCCCCTCGCTCTCAGGTGCGGAGCGTGCACCCCCTCGTGAGCACCGCCGCTTGCGTGCCAGACCCTCTGTACAGTTGGAAGCCCTGAGTGAATCCAATTCGCGGGGCTCGACCCTGCGTTACAACCTGTAAGCCCCCCTTACGCCAGAACAGCTGCCGGCGCGCTGTCCAGAGGGGCTCCATGGGGGTGGCGCACGTGCAGGAGGGCGCTTTGACAGCCGGTTCATCAGTCAGTGGCTCAGTCAGTGCGGGGCGGTCAGCGTACGTTAGGGCAGCAAGACACCTCAGTCAGTGCGGGGCGACCAGCGTACATAAGGGCAGCAAGGCACGCTTTGCCGCTGCCGGAGCTCAGCATGCCACTGGCCCGTGCCCTCCGGTGCCCGCCGCACCGCCCCCGCCTCCCCCCCACCGCACGGACCATTCCCGCTCTCGACAGGCGCGCTTACATCACACCCCCACAGCGGCCGCGGGCAAAGAAGAGGGGGAATAGCCGGCCCCACCGGCCGCATCAAATGCCGCGGCGCTCCCCCTGCACGCGCGGCCGGGCCCCGGCGGCCGGCCCCTTCGCTGGGCGGCGCGGCCCGCCGGCCGTTGGGGCGCCGCCGCGCGCGCGCGGGGCCGCCCGAAACAATGCCCCGCAGACCAGGCCTCCGCGGGGCGCTTTTTATCCTTTTGCAATAGAGAAACCGCGCGAACGCACACGCACGCGCGCACGCGCACGCGCACGCGCGCGCACCCGCCGAGCAGCGCGCGCCGGCGCCCGCCCCGCCCCCTGTGGTGGTTGGATGGCATCGGGGGGGCCTGCGCGCGCTGCGCACGCTGCGTGAGTGGGCGAGCGGGACGGCGGGGCATCGCCCTGTGAGGCCTTTGCCCCTCCTCCTCGCCCCTTTTGCCAGCCCATCAGGCCTTGGCCCCGGCATAGGCGCTGTCGTGCACGCCCGCCACCGCGCGGCCGGAGGGGTCCTCCTGCCCCGCCCACGCCGCGTCCCACAGCGCAGCGGTGGCGGTGGAGCAAGCCACAGAGGGGCCGCCTGCGTGCGGTTGGGGGAGGGGTGAGGGGGGGGTCGGGGGTTAGCAAACGCACACCAGGGCGGGGGGAGCGCACGCCGTGCCGGCACCGGCAAAAGCTGCCTGGAACACACTCCACCCCCCCCTCAACCGCGCTTCACAAACACCTCCCCTCAAACACCACCACACCCAAAAAAACACCCCCCTTCCAACCCCAAACAAACCAAAACCAAGCCCCCCCTCACCCGGCACTGTGTCTGCCGCGGCCTTCTGCGGGAAGTGCCCCTCAAACACGGTGCGGTAGAGGTAGGCCTCCTTGGTGCGGGGGGTGTTGTCGGGGTAGCGGTGCTGCGCAGCGGCCAGCTGCTGGTCGCTCACCAGCTCCTCCGCGTGCGCCTTGAGGCCGTCGATCCACGAGTAGCCCACGCCTTTGGGGTGGGGGGTGGGAGGGGGGGTTTAGGAGGGGGGGTTGGTTTGTTGGGGGTATGGGCGGGGTCAAGGAGTGGCCCACGCTTTTGGGTTGGGTGGGTGCGTTGGCTGGTTTCCCTTATGCGCACACGGCCGTGCCCACAAACACTCCCCACCCACACCCACAAAAAACAGCGCCCCCAACATCCCCCCCCCCGGCCCCCCCACCGTCGCTGAACTGCTCCTTCTGCCGCCACAGCACCGCCTCTGGCAGGTAGGGCCTCTCGGGGGTGTCAAACGCCTGCCGGGGGGTGTTTGGGGTGTTTGGGGTGTTTGGGGTGTTTGGGGGGTTGGGGGGAAAGCCCCCACCCCCCCACCTTGCGCAGGATCCACTTTTCTATGCGCCCCTTTGACCGGTCGATCATCTTCTCAGCCGGGTCAATGGCCATCGCGGTGTCGAGGAAGGCGCGGTCCAGGAAGGGCACGCGCGCCTCCACGCCCCACGCCATGGTGCTCTTGTTGGCGCGCAGGCAGTCAAACTGGTAGAGCGCCTGGACCTTGCGCACCGTCTCCTGGAAAAACTCCTCCTGGGGGTTTCCAGGGGGGGTTGTTTGGGGTTGTTTGGAGTTGAGGTTGGGGGGGTGGGGTTGGGGTTTGGGGTTTGGGTTTGGGGTTTGGGGTTGGGGTTTTTTGAAGGAGGCCGTGGCAGACGCAAGGCTGCTCGGACTGCCCATGTCGGCGCTGCAAAGCCGCGGCACACACCCCTGAACCGGGGGCCCATTCAACCCCCCCACCCCTTCACCCACCCTGTTGGGTGCCCCTTAACCACCCAACACCCCCCCCTTGCAACCCACCTTGTAGGGTGCCTTGTGGAAGTAGAGGTACCGCCCCTCCTAAACCTCCACCCCCCCCAAAAACAAACAGTATGTGAAAAGGGCCCTTTATAAAAGAAACACCCACCCTGTTGGGTGCCTTGTGGAAGTAGAGGTACCGCCCCTCCTAAACCTCCACCCCCCCCCAAAACAAACAGTATGTGAAAAGGGCCCTTTATAAAAGAAACACCCACCCTGTTGGGTGCCTTGTGGAAGTAGAGGTACCCCCCGAACACCTCGTCGCTGCCCTCCCCAAAACAAACAGTATGTGAAAAGGGCCCTTTATAAAAGAAACACCCACCCTGTTGGGTGCCTTGTGGAAGTAGAGGTACCCCCCGAACACCTCGTCGCTGCCCTCCCCGCTGAGCACCATCTTCACGCCCAGCGCCTTGATCTTGCGCGACATCAGGAACATGGGGGTGGAGGCGCTGGGGGGGTAGGGGTGTTTTGGGGGGGTGTTTAGGGGGGTGTTCTGAGGGGGGTGTTTTGGGGGCTTGCGGGTGTGTGTTTTAGGGGAAGAGGTGTTGTTGAGGGGTGTTTGGGGGGGGGGTATTTTAGGCTGTTGGAGGGGGGGGGGTTGCTAGCGCGTGTTTTGGGGGGTGGCGGCGTGGAGAACGTTGTAGGGGAGGAGGGTTTTGGAGGGGGCTCGAGGGGGCGTCGGTGGTGAGAGGGAGGGGCCGTCGGCTTTGCAGTGGCGCCCCGCAGGGCGAGGGCGGCGCTGCCACTTCAAGACGATCTGCAGCGGCCCCCTCGCACCGCGGGCGCCCCTGCCAAACCGGCTCGAGGCGGCGCCCCGCGCCTCCGCGCGTCCCTCCCAGCAGCCAGCCCCCGCCAACGCTGCCAGGCGACGGCGCAACCGCCGGCACACAGCCGCCGGCACGAGACCCCTTCCCATCCCCCTTTCCAAAAGCGCAACCCTCCTCCCTCCCCCCCCCACAAGCCCCCAACCCCCCCAAAACCCCAACCACCACCCCGCAACGCCCCCCCCCCCCTGCCCCCAAACCCCCCTGCCCCCAAAACCCCCCCACCCCACCGGATGGTGGTGACGTCGTAGGTCTCGATGTGCGCGATGACGTCGCCGATCGCGTCGATGCCCTCCTGCACGGTGAAGGTGAACTCGTGGTGGTCGGTGCCCAGGAAGGAGGCCACGCCGCGGGCGGCGGCCAGGTCGGGGGAGCCCTCCAGGCCGATGCAGAACGAGTGGAGCCTTTTTTGGGGGGGGGGGGGTTGGGCGTGGGGTGGGTTGGAAGGGGGGGGGTGCCGTGGATTGGGGCTGCCGAGCTGCAGGCGAGAGAGTCGCGGCGAGGGCGGCGCAGCGCGCGTGAGCGCGGCGCAGCGGCAGCAAAAGGCGCGCCGCCGATGGGCCGCCGCCGCCGCTGCCGCCGCTCTTTCGCCTCTCTACGCGCCAGCCGTCACTGCCACCCCCCCCCCCCCAACTCCAAACTCACTTGCCCCACTTGGAGTCGCCGTCGCGCGCGATCTTGCGCGCCGCAATGGACGCCACCAGCGAGGAGTCCAGACCGCCAGACAGCAGCACGCCTGGGGGGGGGGTCGAGGCGGGGTACGCGGTGGGATGGCTGGGAGGTGCCAACAGGCGGCCGCAAACCGCCAGCCGGCAGTTTGCAGCTGGAAACCGCCAGCCGGCAGCCAAAAACCGCCTCAAACCACCAGGCGCCCCCCCCCACCCACCCCCCCACATAACAAAAACCAAAAGCCCCCCCCCCCCACCGAATGGCACGTCGCTCATCATGCGCTTCTCCACCG
>BDRX01000099.1:0-51835 GCA_003203535.1 Raphidocelis subcapitata | reverse complement strand
CCCCCAACCTCCCCCCCCACCTCGCAGTCGCTCTCTGTGCGGAACTTCTTGCCCGGGTGGCGCGCCTTGATGCCCTTTTTGAGCTCCACGTGGTTGTAGATCTCACCTTTGGGGTGGGGGGTGGGGGGTGTTGGGGGCCGTGCTGGGCGTGTTGTGCAGGAGGGCGCTGCTGCGTTTGGCTGGCGCCACAGAGGCCCTCTGCCGGCCCTTGCAACGGTCCGCAATCCAGAGCACCCCAGCCACTTGAACCGCGCCAGTGCAGCCGCCGGAAAGGGGGGAGCGGTGCGCACCGCAGCCCGCAGCGGGTGGCGTGCAAGCCGCGCAACAAAACCCACTACCCGGCCAAGCGCCCCCCCCCCCACCGTTGACCGCCACCACGATGGTCTTGTCCTCGTTGAAGAGGGGCTGGTCGCCAGAGGCGGGGTCGATGATGGCGAGGCGCTCGTGCGCCAGGAAGGAGTTCTGCCACTGGTGCAGGCCAGACCTTTTGGGGGGGGGGAGGGGGGGGACGGTAAGAGGAGGAGCGTGCGAGGTGGCGCTTGTGCAAACGCGCTGCCGTGCACTGGCTGCTGCTGCCGCTGCCGCTGCCGCTGCTGCTGCTGCTGCTGCTGCTGCTGCTGCTGGGGTGGAGGGGCAGTCGGCGTGCGTGCACCGCCGTCGAGAGGTGCGCGCCGCGCAGCTGCTTGGCGAAAAACAGCCGGCGCTAGGGTTCCTCTGGGCGCGCGTGCGCGGCGCAAGGCGATGCGGCAGCCTCCATTGACGCGCATGGGCCCATGCATTGCTGCGCGGACGGCTGCTGATTGCCCGGCGCTGCCGCATGCTGCGCCCGCGCAACAAAACGGGCGCGCGAGCGCCGGCCGCCGCACCAGTCGGGCCCGCGGTGGCGCTGCCGCCTGCTCAGAGCCAGCACCCGCGCGCGCATGGCGGGGCTGTCATCCGTGGAGAACAGGCAGGCGAGTATGCCGCACATAATTGCGACAATCGGCCGCGAGCGGCCTCGGCTGCGTGCTGCTGCTGCCTGCCGGCGATCTAGCAAGCCGCCGCTGCAGGCGTTCTGCGAATCTCGTGGCTTAGTTCGACGACCGCGCACTGCAATTACGTTCCGGGCCCGCAGGCTTCGACCGTGGCGACCTGCAGCGGGGCGGACAGGACTGCCGACACATTTGCGCCGAGCCCGCCTCCCGCCCAGGTCTTTCGGCCATTGTATCGTCGCGTTCAAATCACGGATCTTACGACGCGCCATCGCCCGTTGCCCGCCCCTCCCGCGCGGCCGGCCCCGACAGCAGCAGTCGCCCAAGATGCAGGCCCTCGCCTCCTCCCGCGCCGGCGTCGCCGCGGCCACCACGCCGCGCAGGGGCGTTGCGACGCGCGCCGTGGATATCCACACGCCGCCGGCGGTGGTGAACGGCAGCACGGGGCGCAGCAAGGTGCGACTCGAGCAGCAGATCGGCAATCGCGAGCGCCGCAGGCCGCGGCAAGCCCGTGTTTCAGCCGCGTCCGGGGCTCACGGACCTGCTGAACCCCCCAAAATCCCCGCTCCGCAGCCCGGCGTCCCTGAGGGCACGCCCGTCGTGTCGCCGCTGGTGCGCGCGCGCGCGCGCCGCCCGCCGCATGCCGCGGTGCCGCGGAGGCGCTCATTCGCCCATGCGTGCGCGTCCAGGCCTCGCTAGGGTTTGCTCAATCCGCGCCGCGGCCGGGCGAGCCGCAGGGCCGCCGTGCAGACCTAGTGCCGCGGCGGTGCGGTTGTGTGCCGCGTTTGGGCGCGCGCGTAAGCTTACCGCCCCCGCCCCGCCGCCGCCCGAAAAACGCGCAGGCCCTCCCCAGCCGCCCGCGCCGCAACCGCCGCAGCGAGACCTTCCGCTCTGCCACCCGGGAGACGTGGCTGTCGCCCAGGTGGGGCTGCGGGCAGGGGGGGGGGGCAGCGGTTGGGCGCTCCGGCCGGACCCGCGGCGGCGGTGGGCGCCGGGCGAGGCCCAAGGCAGCCGCGCCGCAGGCCCGCAGACCCACAAACTCGCCCACCTGTGCATCCCACTCCACACCACCCCGGCCCACCACACCCCACAGACCCCAACCCACCCCTAACCCCATTTTCCCCATCCCCCACCCTCACCACCCCACCCAAACACCATCACCATCACCACCATCCCCACTCAAAACACCCCAACCCACCCCCCCCCCCAGACATGATGGACGGCCGTGTGGCCGCCATCCGCGCGGCGCTGGACGGTGAGGGCTTCACCGACGTCTCCATAATGGCCTACACGGCCAAGTACGCGGTGAGTCGGGGGGTGGAAGTTTTGGGGGGGTGGAGTGGGGGAGGATTTTGGAGGATTTGGAGGTGGGGGTTGGGCGTGGGTGGGAGGTGGGACGGGAGAGAGGGGTGGGGGGGGTCGTGGGTGAGGGGTGAGGGGGAGTGAAGGGGGGTCGGGGTGGGGGGTGGCGCTTGGGCAGCCTCTGCGCGGTTTTTCACCACCGATCTTTCACCGCACAGAGGCTGCGCGCGCGGCGCGGCGCGGGGGCAGCGCGCGCGCGCCCGCCGCCGAGCTGATGGCAGCTGCTCGCTCGCAGTCGGGGATGGGCGCGCTGCTTTGGGGCGCCACAAAGATTGGGAAACAGGGGTTTCAATCCGTTACAGCAATGACAAATGCTAACAGTCAACAACCCATGCCCCCCCAATCCCCCCAATCCCCCCCAGTCTGCCTTCTACGGTCCCTTCCGCGACGCCCTGGCCAGCGCGCCCAAGCCCGGCCAGGCCCACCGCCGCATCCCCCCCAACAAGAAGGAGTACCAGGTGGGGTGGGGGGGGGTTGGTCAAACCCTTCGGTCAAACCCCCAAGGCCCGCCTCCGCCTGGCGGACCGCAGGCGCAGAATTGGTCCCCTGCTCGGCTGACCCAACCCCACCCACCCCCAAACACACACACACACCAAACACCCCCCCTGAATAACCCCCCCCCAAACACCCCCCCCCAAAGATGGACCCCGCCAACTACCGCGAGGCGCTGCGCGAGGCGGCCCTTGACGAGCTGGAGGGCGCCGACATAATGATGGTCAAGCCGGGGATGCCCTACCTCGACGTCGTGCGGTGGGTGGAGGGGGGGAGGCGCCGCGCCTTCTTTTTGGGGGGAGGTGCTGCCCGTTTTGGGGGGTGTTTTGCTTCGCACACACCATCCCCCCTCCCCCCCCCCAGCGCGCTGCGTGACGCCTCGTCCCTGCCCATCAGCGTGTACCACGTCAGCGGGGAGTACGCGATGCTCAAGGCGGCGGCGGAGCGGGGCTGGCTCAACGAGCGCGACGCCGCGCTCGAGGCGCTCATGTCCTTCCGCCGCGCGGGCGCCGACATCATCCTCACCTACTACTCGGTGCAGGCGGCAAAGTGGCTGGCGGGGGAGAAGTGAGCGGCGGCAGCGGGGGGGCCGAGCCTCAGGCCGCAGGCTCGGCCGGCGCGAGCGGCGGCCTTCGGGCGGAGCGGAGACTGCTGCCTTTTCTTGCCCTTCTTTCCGCGTCGCTGCTGGCACGCGGCCGCGTGGGCGCTACTGCGTGGCCGGTTGTCGTCCACTCTTTCTTCTGTCACTGCACTGCCTTTTACTCAAGTGTTTTGTAACCCCTTCGCGACCACCGGCTGCGTGTCATGTTACCGGGCTGTGACAGCCAATCTGACACAGCAGCAGGGAGCCGGGATTGAATTCAAGCGCATGGGAGGGGGCGGGCACGGTGCTGCGGCGCCTTTGCTACGTGCGCCGCCGCTTGCCGCCCTTGCCGGCGCCGCCCTTGCCGCCGGCGCCGCGCTCCTCCGCATCCTCGGCGCCGCCGCCGCCGCCGCCGCCGCCGTCGCCCGCGTCAGCCTCACCGCCGTCCAGGCCAGCCCCGCTGCCGCGCTTGCCGCCCGACCTGCCGCCCCGGCCTCCGCCGCCGGCGCGCTGTCCCTGGCCCTGCTCCTGCCCCTGCTGCTGCTGCTTGATCTGTTCGTTCAGCTCCTCGAGCCGCTGCCGCACCTCCGCCTCCTCGCCTTCCCCGCCGTCGGCTCCGCCGCCGCCGCCGCCGCCGCCGGCGCGCTCCGCCTCGGCCTCCGCTGCCTCGCGCTGCTGCAGCGCCGACACCAGCGCCTGCCAGGCCTCCTCCTGCTGCGCGGACAGGCCGCCGCCCTGGGGGTTGGAAGCAGCGCGCCGGGGGAGCGGGACGGCTTATGCATTGGAACGGGGCTTGGGGGACGTGGGGGGCGGCACGAGGGCGAGAAAAGAGAGGGAGCACGCAAAACCTGCAGGCTCAGCCCCGCCGCGCCCACCTCTGCGCCCTCGCCGCCGCCGCCCTCGCCGCCGCCACCGCCGCCGCCCCTGCTGCCGAATCTGAAGTGCGTTTCCTCCAGCGGCGGCACCCTGAAGCTGCTGCCCACCACCACGCCGCGGCCGCTGATCTTCTGGCCGTCCAGCGTGAACACGTCGGCCATGGAGGAGCGCAGCACCTGGGGAGGGGGAGGGGCGGTTTGTACCCGCGTTGGGCGTGCGTGTTCACGGCGTGCTGCAGCACCAAGCCGCATCAAGCACGTCGGGATTTTCAGCCATCAGCGCAGTTCGGCAAGCCGCTCGCCAACACGCCGTGTGCTCAGCACGCACGCCCCCAACCCTCCAGCTGCCGCTTCCCACCCCCCACCCCATCCCCCCACCTGCGTGACCAGCTGCCTGTAGCGCGCGGCCTGCTCCATGCCCTCAAACACCAGGGACCGACCCAGCTGGGCGTACATCACCGTGGCCCGGTGGCCGCGCACCGCGGGGCGCAGCAGGTTGACCGCAAAGCCCAGGCAGCCGGGGGGCCACGCGTCCACAGCCAGGTCAGCGCCGCGCGGCGGTTGGTGGCCTTTTAGGGGGGTGGAGGGGACGCGTTTTGGGGGGTGAGGGTCGGCCTCAGCCAGCGCGTGCGCGAGCTGTGCCGCACGGGCAGCTGGGCCAGTGGGCGCGTCGGCGCTGCGCGCGTCAGATTTCACCGGTTAGCCCGAGCCGAAAGCCCCGCCCCGACCCCGTCCCCCCCCCCCCCCCCCCCGCCCCCCCCCGACCCCGCCCCCCCCCCCCCCCGCCCGCTCACCCCGCTCCTGCATCGCGGCCAGCATGCGCGTGTGCGGCAGCACCAGCGGCAGCGCGTCGTCGGCGCCGTCTGTGGCGTCGGCCGCCAGGCGGCGCGCCAGGTCGCTCGCGCCGCGCATCACTGCGCGCGCCGCGGCGCGGCCCTCGGTCTCGGGGCTGTTTGATCGGGGAGGGGGCGGTTGCAAATGGCCGAGTGTTTGGCTCCGCACCAGCCAGCCGCCAGGCCAAACTCAGTTGGGATGCCTTGCGCACCCTACAGGCCAGTGCAATCCCCTTGCAGCCCGTGTGGTGATGGGGAAGGCGGCGGCGCCGCAGTCCGGCGAGCCGCGGGCTCCAGACCCAGCCCCCCCCAACACACACACAAACCTGAAGGGCTGGATGAGGGTGTAGGAGAGCATCGACGGCGTCGGGGCGCCGGACGCGGTGCCCAGCCCCTCCCTCAGCCGCGCGATGCACTCGTAAGTCTTGACCACCACCACCTGGGGGAGGTCGGGGGGCCGTCATTGGGGTAGGTGTGTGGGGGCCAGGTTTTTGCAATGGGAGGCTTGGTCGGGGGGTACGCAATCAACGCGGCCAGCCAGCACTCAGCTCTTGCCCGTTCAATCGCCAGCACCCTGACCCCCTACACCAGCAGCAGCACAGCGCACGCCCCCCCCCCCCACCTGCATCGCCGCCAGGTAAGCCGCCGACAGCACCTCGGCCAGGCGGCGGTCCTCCACGGTGACGAGCTGCGCAAACACGCCCACCACGTCGGCGTCGCCGCTGACGAGGCAGCGCTGGATGGCCTGAGTCATGCCACTGGTGGGGGGGCCGTAGCTCGCAGGCAGCGGCGGGCTGCGCGGGGTCGGGGTTTTGGGGGGGGGGAGAGGGGAGTGCGGTGTGCGCAACGCCTGCAAGGTGTTGCAGGCAAAAGCGAGCGTTTGCTGCTTGCAAAAGAGCTGCGGCGGTTTGGCTGTGCGAACAACAAGGGACAGGACCGACCAGCCTCACCGCTGCTGCGCCTCCGCGGCTGCCTCGTCGCGGCGCGCCTGCAGCGCGGCGGCGGCTTGGCCGCTGGTGGCGGGGAGCTCTCTGAGGCCCAGCTGCCTGGCGCAGCGCTCCGCTGCGGGCGGATTGGGCATTGGGGGGGGAAGCAGCTTGGTAAGGAATCGGCCTGGCGCACTTTATGTGGGGCCTCTCTTAACCTGCAAGGCATCCCCTGCTCTGCACTGCGCTGCATCAATCCGCCGCAGCTGGGGGAGAGCCGTCGTCGGGCCGCACCTGTCCGCACTGCCGCCTTGGCCTCCTTGCGGCTGCCGTCGGCACGGCGCGCCGCATCCTGCAGGCGCTCCCGCAGCGCCGACAGCCGCTGCTGCAGCGCGTCGCGCTCCGACTGGAGGGCCTGCATGTGTGGCAGCCGGTGCGCCGGTCAGCGTCTTGAATTAGGGCAGCTGTACGGACCACCACACCGCTGCCCCCACCCCCCTCGCACCCCAACTACACACGCACGCACAGATGAGCTCGCCCCCTTCTTCCCCCCAATGCCCCCTCGCGGCGCACCCTCAGCGTCTCTGCGCGCGCCGCGTCGTCCGTGAACAGCACGCCGCACCGCCACGCCACTGCCCACGACGGCTTGCCGCGCCGCCCGTCCCCGCTCTGCCCGGGCAGCTGCGCGCTCAGCAGCAGCTCGAGCTCCAGCCCGCCGCCGCCCCCGCCGCCGGCGGCGTCCACGGACCCGGTGCCCGCGCGCACGAGCACGTCGCCGAAAAATGCGCGCCCCCGCTCATCCGTCTCTGCGTTCAGCGCCCCCGACTCGCACTCCAGCTCGGGCGGCGCGCCCCCCGCGCCGGCGCGGCCGTCGCCGTCGCGGGCCGCGGGCTTGAGGCGCAGCTTGAGCCGCACGCCCGCCAGCGGCACTGCGTTGCCGTGCGCGTCGCGCAGCTGCGCCGCCGCGGCCTTGAGGATGCGCCGCTGCCCGGGCTCGCCGCCGTTGCCGACCGTCGCGGCGCCCGCGCCAGCCGAGGGGCCCTCGAGCGCGACGGCCTCGGGCGGGCCCGGCGCCAGGGCAAACTCCGCCGTGGGGCTGCGCACCAGGCGGTCTGCCTTGGGCAGCGCGCCCAGCAGCTCCGGCCGCGTCTCTGTGTACTGCGCGGTCAGCCGGTACCGCCCCGCCGCGACCAGCTCGGGCGTGACAAAGCACACCGCGCCGCTGCTCGCGCCGCTGCCCGCGGCGGCGCGGGTGGCGTCCTCGTCGGGCAGCAGCACCGCCGCCTCGGCGCGCGGCGCGCCTCCGCCGCCGCCCTCCCCGCCCGCCGGCTCGAGGCGCAGCTGCAGCCCCGCGGCGGCGGCGTCCCACGGCAGCGGGCCGCCGTCCTCCGTGCGCACCTCCACCGCGATGGCGTGCGCCGCCCCCACCACCGCGCCCGCCTGCGGCAGGCCCGCGGCCGCCACCTCCAGGCCGGACACAAAGTTGTGCTGCACCACCTGGACGGTCACCAGCGCGTCCGACACCGCCACCTTGCGCGTCGCGCTGGACGCGCGCAGCACGTACGCGCCGGGCGCGTCCGCGGAGAGCTTGACGCCCTTGAACACCGCCGCGCCGCCCTTCACCTTGGCGCGGTTGCTGCCCGCGGCGGCCACCTTGGCGGCGGCGGCGGCCGCGTCGTCGGCGGGGAGGGCGCAGCCGTTCAGCGCCACCTGCAGCAGGGTTTTGGGGGTGGAGGCAAAAGCGTTTTGCGGGGGCTCAGGGCTCACTGCCACGGCAGAGCTCAGGCGGGCGGTGGTCTCAACTCTGCGTGCAGCAGCAGCAGCAGCAGCAGCAGCAGCAGCAGCAGCAGCAGCAGCAGCAGCAGCAGCAGCCGAGGCAAGCGCGGGCCCCCGAGCGCCGAGGCCCACCTCAAAGGCGGCGGACTCTGCCAGGTTGGCCCACGCGTCCACAGCGCGCAGCCGCAGGTCCCCCAGCACGCCGCGCGTCCCGCACTGCAGCTGGGACGGCCCGTCAAACGCGAGCGCGGCGGGGGGCCCAGGCGCCAGCGTGACCGTTAGCTCGTCGGGCGCCAGCAGCGAGCCGCCCTCGGGGCCGGCCTCGTCCCTGGTGGTTTGGGGGGGGGGGTTGGGTTCCAGCGGGGGTTGGGGGCCGGCCCCTGGTTTGTGTTTGTTGAGCCAGCAGCCAGGGGGAAGGAGTTGGTAATTGCTGATAAGCCGTGGCAGCCACGCGAGGGGGGGGGGGGCCGCGCCGCGCCGCCGCACCTGACTGCGAGGCGCACCGCGCCGACGGGCCCCGCCAGGAAGAGCTTTACGACGCACGCGTCGCAGCCCGCCTGCGTCTGGCTCCACTTGCTGTTGTTGTCGAGCTGCAGCGGCGCGCCGGGGCTCTCGTGGACGGCGGTGACGCGCAGCTCGGGGCGCGCCTCGGGGGGGAGGCTGCACCTGCGGCGGGCGCGGTTTGGGGGGTTGGTTGGTTGGGCGCAGAGCCACGTGCCACGACTGTTTCAGGCAAAGCCAGCAGTCACGCACGGCAGACGCGCCGCGCAACCCCGGCTTTGACCGGCGCTTGACCAGCCCAGCGCGCGCGCGCGCCCCTCCCGGCGCACTTGTTGCTGAACCGGTCCAGCGCCTGCACCTCCAGGTAGAACGGCTGCCCGCACTCCACCTGCGACAGGTCGCGCTCGCCGCCGCCGCGCCCCGCGTCGGCGCCGTACTCCACCAGAGACACGCTCCAGGAGGCGGCGGGCGCGGGGGAGGCCGTGATGCGCAGCACCACCTCCAGCTCCAGCTCTGGGGGGAGGGGGGCGGGGGGGAGCGTTTGGGGGTGGGAGGCGTCAGCGGATCGTTGCGGCGGCCGTTGGCCGCCACCAAAAAAACGGGGACACAAGCGGTCGGCGGGGGGCCACTCTGCCACCACGGGCAGCATTCTGCCTCCTCCCCGTGCCCCAGACCCTGCCGCCCACGCACTTGGCCACGGCCCCCGCGGGTCCGCCGTGAACCGCGCCGTCGCCTGCAGCGGCTCCCCGGCAACCTCCGGCAGCTGCAGGGGCGGCAGCCGCACGTCCTCGCCGCCGAGGCCGCGCTTGTTGCTGCCCTTTGCCCACGACACCTGGGGGGAGGGGGCACGCGACACAGCAGGAAAAGAGATGGGCAGGGTTTTAACAAACCAGCGCGCAAGCCCCATTGCCCCTCTACCCCCATCCCGCAAGCCATCAAACCCCCAACGGGGGCGCTGCGACGCCACTGCCGCAGGCGTGAGAACGCTTCAACTGGCCACGCCCAAAAGACCCCATACCCGCCCCCGCCCCACCCACCTGCAGCTTGCCCTTGACCGCCACCGCGGGCCGCCCCACCTCGTCCAGGCAGCGCAGCGCCAGGCCCTCCACGACGCCGCCCGCCGCGAGGCCGGGCCGGCCGGCCAGCACCCACACCAGCGTGGCCTCGCCGTCGTCTCCGCCCGGCTCCTCCAACATCTGAAGGGGCTCGCCCTGCGGCACAGCGGTTCCGGGTTTGCAGGTTGGGCGTGATGATGTGCCACTGCCTGAGAAACGGAAGGCTTCAGCCTGTCACGGCGCAGCACAAACGGCCAGACAGGGCGCGGCGCTCAGCCCTGCAGCCCCCACCTGGTGCAGCACCACCAGCTGCGCCGGCAGCATGGAGGGCAGCACACCAAGCACCGCGCGCAGCGCGCGGGGCGGGGCGGTCAGCGCCGCGGCAATGGCGGGCCCGTAGGCGGACTGCGCCACCACCGCAACCGCCAGGGCCTCGTCCTCCTCCGAGGCGAGCGACGCTGCAGGCGCGCCGCCCTCGCCTCCGCCGCCGGCGGCGCTGGGCTCCAGGCCCCGCGGGGCCGGCAGCCCCTCGACCTGCGGCCACACCGCGAGGGCGTGCGGCTGGGCCAGCGGGTCGCCCCCCACCCCCGCGGGCTGCGAGCCCTCGGGCGCGCCGTACGCGCGCTGCGCTTTCAGGCCGGAGACGACGCCGACGCCGCGCGCGTCGACGGGGAACAGCGCCTGCTGCGGCTCGAGGCCGTCGCTGGCCACGGCCACCTGGAACGGCAGCTCTGCGGTCGGCGCCGTCGCGTTGCCCCACGCGTCCAGGACGCGCACGCGGAACTCCCCCAGCTCGTCGCCGCTGGTGGCGACCGCGGCCAGCGCCGGCGCCGCCGCCGCGCGCGACCCGCTTGGCGGCGGCGACTTGGCGGGCGCCGCCTGCCCGTCTAGCGGCGTCGACGCCACCACGTCCGATTCGCCGGCGGCCGCCTCGCCGCCGCCGCCGCCGCCGCCGCCGCCGCCGGCGGCACCGCCGCCGCCGCTGGCCTCGCCACTGCCAAAGGGGTGGCCGGGCAGCAGCTCAACGGAAGCCGGCGCGCCCGGGCGCAGGCGCAGCGGGAAGCCCTGCGACACCATGCCTTCGGCGTGCACCGCCAAAAAAAGCTCCGCGGGCGCGACCGGCGCCGCCGCGCCGCCGCGGGTCTCCCGCTGTGCGCCGCTCTGGCTTGCGCCGCCGCCCTCGCCGGCGGGCTGTGGCGGGCGCAGCACCGAGATGCCACGGTTGGCGCACCCGCTGCCGCCGTCGCCGGGCTGCCCCACGATGCGCAGCCCCTCCACCACCAGCTCACTGCTGTCCTCATCAAGCTGCGGGGGGGGGGGCAGCGGGGATGCGGGCGATTAGGGGTGGAGGGTGCTCAGTGAGGCACCAAAGCACAGGGCGGCCGGCATGGAGTGCAGAGAGGCCACTTATGCAAGCCACTAGGCTGGGCCCCCACTGTGCAGCCCAGCAACGCGGCCGCACCTTGATGGCCGCTTCGGCGCGGAGGTCGTGGACGAGAGCGCCGCCGGCATGCAGTGGCCCGCACAGCACCTCGAGCGTCACCGCGCCCGCGGCGGGCGGCCGCCCGGCCGCGTTGCCCACGGCGTCGCGGAACGCGAGCCGCAGCGGCGGCAGCGCCTCGCCGAGCAGCAGCGGGCGCGCCTGCGCGGCGGCGCGGCCCTCGCCCAGCAGGTCGAAGCTCGCGGCGGGGCCGGGCGCGGCCTGCAGGCGCACGCGGCGGCCGAGGGTGCGGCCGCCGGGCAGCTCCGGCAGCAGGGAGTATTCGAGCAGGTAGCGCCCCGCGCGCAGGAGGCCGCCCTTTAGCTTTTGGAAGGCGAACAGGTCGTAGCTTGGGCTCTTGTTTTCGACGCGCAGCACGACCTCGGCGCCTGGCGGCAGCGGCGAGAGCTCCTGGCTGCCGCTGCCGCTGAGGTTTGCGCCGCCGCCCTTGCCGCTGCCGCTGCCGGGCTCGGGCGGGGCAGACACCTCCCTGCCCTTGCCGCCCGCCTCGGCATCGCCGCCCTCGCTGCCGCCTGCTGCAGCAGCACCAGCATCGGCCTGGGCTGCCTGGGTCTCCTCGCGCCCGCGCCGCCCGCCACGTCCTTTGCCGCGGCCCTTGCCGGACTGGCCGTCGCCAGCGTCGGGGGCCGCGGCAGCGGCGGCGGCCTGCCTCTTCCGGCCGCCGCCCTCAGCGTCCCCGCCGGCTGCCTCCTCGGCCTGCGCGTCCTGCTTGCGCTTCCGGCCCTTGCGCCCACCGCCGCCGCCGCCGCTCTTGCCCTTGCCACTGGCGCCCTCCGCTGGCGCAGCAGCCGCCGCCGCCGCCTCGTCGCCGCCGTCGGCCGCCGGCTCGCCCTCCCCGGCGGCCCCCGCGAGCCCGGGTGCGGCCTTGTCGCCGGCAGTTGCTGCGTCCTCCTGCTGGGTGCCCTCCCAGGTGCCTGGCCCCAGGTAGTAAAGGGTCTGCACCACGCGCAGCGACTGGCGGTGGCCGCTGTACAGCGCCCGCGACAGCCGCTGGCCCGTGCCGCTGACGACCTCGGCGGTGCTCTCCGGCAGCGTCGCGCCCGCCGCGAGCTGCAGCACGCCGCCGCTGGCGAGCTTGAGGGGCTCGATGCGCAGCGACGACGGCAGCTTGGCCAGCTCCTTGCCGACATGCTCCGACAGCTCGGCCTTGGTGACCACGCCCTCGATGCGGCGGATCGGCCAGGTGTGGCGGCAGTTGTCGCCGAATACCTCGGCGGGCAGCGCCGACACCGTGACCTTGCCGTGGCTGTAGCAGCCCTCGCCGTGGACGACGCGCGGCACCAGGAACCACAGCACCCGGCCCACCAGGGCGGGCTTGGTGGCGAGGCGCACGGTGTCGCCCTTTGCGACGGCGGCGAGGCCGTCGTGGATGCGCTCAAACAGGGTCACGTCCTCCCCTAGCTCGCGCCGCGCCTGGGCCTGCGGGGTTTGAAGGGGCCGTGCTGAGCGCTGCAGGCCCATTCAAGCTGGGCAGGCATTGGGGGCTGGAGGTGGCGCCAAGCTCGCAGTTGCAGGTGCTACCCTGGGGGTTACGCAAGCAGATGGCCGAGCAGGAGGCAGGCCGTGCGCGCCCAGCTGTTGCCGCACCTGCGCCGCCTGGTTGAACATGCCCTCGAAGCGCACGCTGCGGTCCAGCGTGCTATGGCACTCGGTCAGCCACTCGCGCAGGTGGCGCTCGAGGTGGCGGTCGCCTGGGGTTTGGAGGGTGGAGGGAAGAGGGTTTGGAGCCATGCGGCAGCGGCGGGGGCGACAAGCGCCTCGGCACACGCAACGCAGGGAGCAGAGGTCAGCGGTCAAGAGGCCCTTGCGCCATCCGGCAGCACACGCACCTGGCACTGCGTCGGCGAGCTGCTGGGAGAGGTTGTCCCTGAACATGAGCTTGTTGCGGGTCACGCGCCAGCCGGGACCAAAGAACAGCGCCCCACTGCAGGAGGACAAGGTGAGGTTGGGGTTGGGGGGAGGGGTGATCGCATGAGGTGCGTCAAGTTGGGGGCCTGGTCTGCACAGCACCAGCGCTATACTAGCGCTTGCAAAGAGGAGCTCAAGAGCCGCGCAAGCCATTTCTGTCAAACCCATTGCTCACCGGATGCGGCCAAACACCTCGTCCGGCAGCACATCGCGCGCCGCGGCGCTGCGCTTGGCCCGCACGGCGTCGATGAACGGCAGGCTGCGGGGGTGCAGGGGGTAGGGGCGCGCAGCGCTCAGTTGCCCAGCTAATTGCCATGCAGGCGCCCGGCCCCACAGTCAGAACAAGGCCAAAGCCCCTCCAAAGCCATTCCGCACCTCTGCACGCAGGCCCCGGGGATGAGGCGCCCCTGCCAGAAAGCCTCAAACAGGGGCGACGCCTGCAGCAGGCGCGCCGTCACTGCGTCCTGCATCTCCTGCTCTGCGCTGACCAGCTTGCCGCTGCCGGCGGCCCCGCCGCCCCGCTGCGTCCCGCCGCCGCCGCCGGCAAGCTGCGTGGGGTTGAGCGTCGCGAGCGCCGCGCGCGCGACGCCCTGCGACGCCGCGCCCGCGCCGGCGGCGGCCGTGAGCGCCATGCGGCACCGCGTGGCGTCATCCATCGGCACCGTCTCCTGGTCGTTCTCAAACGGGAAGTACCACAGCACGCCCTCGACCACGCCTGGTGGGTGGGTGGGGGGGTTGGCGCGACTCAAGTCAGGCATTTCTGGTGCCTTGGGGTACGAGGGGGTACGAGGGAGGGGGGTGTCACTGCGGGCACTGCCTGCCAGCCTGTCCGCCTCCCCCCGCTCACCCATGCCCTGCACGCTGAGCGTGAACTCCATGGTGGCGCGTGCGGCGCGCAGGTAGCGGGTCTCCAGGTCGTCGTCCACGTCGGCCAGGCGGCTGCGCCAGCGCACGCCTGGTTGGGGGGCAGGGGCCGCCATTTCGGGGTCGTGCAGGTGGGGTGAATGCCCGCTGAGCACCAAATTCGGTGGGAAATGCACCCCACTCTTGCTGACAGAGCCCTAGATCCAATGCGTTCAAAACGCAGGGCCTTACACAGCCAACACTCCCTACCCAACAGCCACCCACCCTGTGCGAGCGCGCCGTCCAGGGGCGCCCCAACGGCGCAGGGCGCGCCGCAGCCGTCCCCCAGCAGCTCCACCACAATGTCGGGCAGCGCCTCCCCGCCGGGCAGCTGGTACGCCTGGCGCTGCTGCTCGCGCGCCTCTGGTGTTCTGGGGGGGTTGGGGTTGGGGGGAAGAGGGCTGCACGTCGGGAGGCGCGCGGGGGGGCAGGAATTGAATTGCAGCAGCACAGAGGTGGACGCAAGAATGAATGCAGGCCTGCTGGGCAGCAAGCATGCTTTGGAAGTGGGGTGCGTGCGTAGCGTCAAATCGCCCCTGTCCAGCTCCCCCCAAACGCAAAAAGCGCACATGCAGGCGTTGCCGCCGGGCCCGTGGATGTAGTAGTGGTAGAGGTGCGCCAGGTCCCTCAGCACGCCCAGCGCGGCCTCGGGGTCCGCCAGCGCCGCCAGCACGTCGGGCTTGAGGTCGCCCACCACGACGCGCGTGAAGCTCGCGCCCGCGGGGGCGCCTGCCTCTGCGCCGCCCAGCTCCTCGGACAGCCAGCCTGAGGCGGGGCGGAAGCCCTCCTCGACGTCTGCGGGCGCGCTTTGGCCGGCGCCGCCGGCCGCGCCGGCTGTTGCGCCAGGGGGCCGGTGCACCATGTCCTCCTCGTACACCGCCTCCCCCGCCTTGAAGCGCCGCTCCAGCTCGTCGCCTGTACAATGGGGTTGGGAGCAGTTTTGGCGGGTGGGGAGCAGCTATCGGCCCCGCCGGATCTGCCACCCTCCCCGGGCGGTTGGCGGCAGCGGCAGAGCATGCGGCAGGGGCGGCAGCACACTCCGCCACCAGCTTTG
Source organism: Raphidocelis subcapitata (assembly GCA_003203535.1). NCBI lineage: Eukaryota > Viridiplantae > Chlorophyta > Chlorophyceae > Sphaeropleales > Selenastraceae > Raphidocelis > Raphidocelis subcapitata. The sequence goes on along the minus strand of BDRX01000099.1, from coordinate 37,095 downwards.
GTGCGCGCGGGGCGGAGCTCACCTCGAATGCACAGCTCGTGCACGTGGCTGCCGCCCTGGGGGCGTGTCGCCACCTTGACGGTGCGGCCCAGGTAGAAGGCGGCGTTCTTGGAGCCAACTCCAAAGTAGCTGTGGGGCAGAGGGGGGCAACGCAACAGGAACGCCATGAGTCACGAAACACTGAAACGGCAGCGGCCACCCCGCAGGGCAGCACACGCTCCTGCCCCCAAGGTCGCCGTGCACCACCCCCTCCCCCGAGGCCGCGCGCCTTATGTCGCCGCTGAGGTAGCGGCTGCCCGCTGGCTGCTGCGCGCCGCCGTCCAGCAGGCCGCGGTCCTCCATGGACAGGTTCATCACCGCCCAGTTGTTCAGCTCCTGGGGCAGTCACAAAGAGGGGGGAGGGGAGGGCCCGACATGAGCAGAAGGGCCGGCGTTTCCCAGGAGGACCCGGTGGGCGCCATCGCGGCGGGCAGCGGCCCCCTCCCGTGCCACCCAAGAGCGCACCTGCGGCGTCATGCCCACTCCGTTGTCGCGCACCGCCACCAGGCCGCGCGATGCGGTGTCGTCCACCACCAGCGACACCACGATCGAGCGCGGCCGCGAGCTGTTGGGGTTTGGCAGCGGCTCATGTGATGATGTGAAGCATGCGGCAACAGGCAAGGGCGGCCCGCCTAGGGCTGCAACGCAAAGCACCAGCTGCAAAGCGCAAACCCACTGCCGTCCCAGCGCTGCCCCGCAGGCGCCGCCCCGCTCACGTGTTGCCCTTTGTCGCGCGCAGCGCGTTGTCCACCAGCTCCGCCAGCGCAAACGCCAGCGGGTGGTGGCCCTGCGCCGCAAAGTACTCGTAGTCGCCCGCCATGGTGAGCGTCTTGGGGTGCGGGTTGAAGCAGACGCGCTCCTGCGCAGCATGGGTGCGGGCGCGGCCGCTTTGTTCAGTGGCCCGTGGCAAGGGCGGGTCGGCAGCGGCGTCCCGCTGCGCGCGCAGCGTGCGCCCCGCCCCCATGCGCAGGGCCGCACCCTGTAGACCTGCCCGCTGCCGCCGCCGCTGCCGCCAGGGGGAGCGCTGCCCGGCGGGGGTTTGTCGGAAAACTGCAGCATGGCGCCGCTCTGGGGAGGGGGGCAGGGGCGAGGGCGGCGGGCACAGCGGGGCGTTTCGAACCCTGCTGCAAGCGTCGAGCGGACAGCCGCAGCGGCGGCGCGCACGCGGCAGAGGCGCGGCGCAGCGCGTCGTGACCAGCGAGGGCGTGAAACCTGCGCGCGCAAACGGTCAGCCCCACCTTCAGGCTGTCGTTTTCCATGCTGCCTGGCTGAGGGAGTGCCCCGGGGGGCGGCACCCGATCTAATCTCGAGGCGGGCCGCCCGATCAGGCAGCCTGCGGATACGTCGCGGCGATGAGGCCGATCTATATCACCTCCCTCACGCTTCTACGGTGAGCGACACGCGGCCTGTGGGCTGAGGGCGGGCTGCATGGTCGCAAGAGACACGCTGCCGTCGTCTTTGCGCTTCGGCAAGCCTTCTCACCATGAATCGACTCCCCCTGCTGCGTTGGCGCTTGTCACCGGATCGGGGGCATGGCCAGGGCTTGGCACTTGACAGCGCGGGTGCCGCGTGCTGTGCGCGCTGCGCCCCAGGTCGAGCGCCGGCCGTCGTGCTCAGCAGCAGCGCATTACAAGATCGAGCCGCGGTCGTCCTCAGGAATACATGATACCGAGCTTTTCCAAGATGTACTTGCCGGCCGTCATGGGCGCCGCTGGCCCGCTGCCGCCCGCGCTGACGCCGCCGCCGCCTCCGCTGGCCCCCTTCGCCGCCGCCTCGGCGCCAAAGCCCGGCCGCACCTCGGCGTCGAAATCGCAGTTGCAGAAGAACACGCACGAGTGGCGCGCCCTGCCGGCCGCGTCGTCGATGAACACGCGGTGCAGCGTGGAGCGCACCACCCCGCCGCTCCAAAACGCCGCCAGGTCCCCCAGGTTGACCAGCAGCGCGCCCGGCAGCGGCGGCGCCGCGACCCACTCGCCCAGATCGCCGTCGCTGTCCTCGCCGCCGCCGCCGCAGCACGCCGCCGGCGCCGCGGGCGCCGCGCCGCCGCCGGTCGTGCCGCGGCGCCGCCGCACCTCCAGGCCGGGCACGTCGTCCTGCGCCAGGATGGTCAGGAAGCCGCTGGGGGGGTGGGGTGGGGGGGTTCGTTGCACGCTTTTCATTTGGCTTTTGCCAGCGGACTGCGTGGTGTGGTTGTTTGCCGCACCGACAGTTGCTGAACAGCCGCGGGCAAAACAGGATCGCCCGCCCGCCCGTGCCCGCCCGCCCGCGCCCACCAGTCGGTGTGCTCGCCGCAGCCGCGGCCCCGCCCCCGCCGCGCGCCCCCAGGCGGCGCGGGGTAGCGCAGCAGCAGCAGCTGCGCCACGGGGTCGCGCATGCGGTCCGCGAAGAAAGACTCGGGCAGGCCCAGGGCCAGCGCCAGGCCCCGCGACACCGCGCGGCTCAGGTCCAGCGCGGCGGCAAAGTAGGCGCGCACGCGGCCCTGCCAGCCGGGCAGCAGCGGCGCGGGCGGCCAGGGGTTGGCGCCGTGCATCGGGGACGCGGAGCCCTCGGCGCCTGCGCGGGTTGGCGCGCACGGGCGGAGCGGTGCAGGGGTTGTCGCCGACAGCTGACAAGGAGCGAGCACGCCAGCCAAGCGCGCCTGTCGGGCGCGCGATGACTACTAAGGGCGCGCGCGCGGGGGGGCACCCACCCAGCAGGAAGGACTCCTTGGTGTCGGGCCCCGCCTCGGAGCTGCAGTTGTGGGCGCCGCCCAGCCCCGTCCAGCCGCGGTGCAGCGGCGACAGCGACGCCGCGAGGGCCGCCTTTTCCGCCTCTGGCAGGTCAAACAGTGCGCGCGTGGCGGCGACCATCTCGGGCACCTGGCGCCGCGGTGCGTGTGCGCGCGCACAGATTTGTGTGTCGATGGCTTTGGCTGCCGCGTCGGCGGCGCTTTGCGCAACGTGCTGCCCCCCCAAACCAGCGGCCTGCAACCAGGCGCCGCGCGCGCACCTGCTTCTCCAGGCCGTGGTTGGTGATGTAGAAAAAGCCCCACTCCACGCAGGCCTGGCGCAGCGCCGCGGCGCTGCGCGCCTTGTCGGCGGCGTCCGCGTCGCCGCGCGTGAGCGGGCCCACGTCGATCACGGGCAGCGGCCCAGAGCCCGTGGGCTGCGCAGAGGGCACGGCATCGACTGCGGCCATCGTTCAGCGGGCAGAGACTGGCTGCCTCCGCAGAGGGCGGGCAGAGACAATGGCGGGGGGGGGGGCAGCGCGTCTGGCTGTGCTGCAGGCTGCGCTTTCAGGCTGGGCGCCAGCGATCCAAACGTTCAAATGTGGCAAATGGGTCGCGATCGGACACGCCGAACAAAGGGGCCACTCGATCGCCGCGCGACGCAGGCCCCGCCGCCGCTTGCAGCAGTTTTGGCGGCCCTCAAGTCCTCAACAGCCAGCACCCGCAGCAATGGCAATGGCAGAGCTTTACAGGGGGTTGTGTGCCTTATGGGCCAACGGCGCGATCAGCCCCGCCGGCCCGCCTTGGCGCGCGCCGCTGCGGCCGCCGCGAGCGCCTCGAGGCTCACCGGCGCCCACCGCTCGCCGCCGCCGCCCAGCGCGGCGCGCACCGTGCTGCTCGCGCCCTCGAGCACGCACGACACGCCGCCGAAGCTGTACACCTGCAGGCCGTCGTGCAGGCGCCCCGGCTTTGGCAGGAACTCAAACCCGGAGTCCTCTGCATAGCGAGCCACCAGGTCACGCAGCGACGGCTCGGGCCCGCCCCACCGCCCGCCGACCGGCGCCGCCGCCGCCGGCGCCTCCGTGGCGGCCGGGGCCTGCGCCGGCGCCGGCGCCACAGGCGCGGCCGCCGCCGCCGGCAGCGGCGCGCCGTCTGCGGCTGCGTTCATCATGTTGAGCGCCGCGTTGAAGTTTGACCGCACGCGCGGCTGGTCGAGCAGGGACTGCGGGAACAGGCCCTTCCAGGCGAGGTACCACCGGGTGACCTCGTCGTAGTCCGGTGACGCGGTCAGCCAGTGACGCAGGACGGCCAGCCACTTGGGGAAGAAGCCCTGGGGGCGGGGAGGGAGGGGGCGTGAAAGGGAGGGAGGGTTGGTTTGACCGCAGCGGGTCGAGGGGCAGGAGGGGTTTGGCGTGCGCAGCGTGGGTTTGGGGGGGGGTCAAGTTTGCAAGCTTGCTCACAGCTCACTCCAGCGCACAAGCGCCAGACCAGGGCGGATCGAAAAGGGCGCCGCCACGCGCGAGCCCCGGCAGGACGCGCACCTGCTCCAGCAGCGCCGCCATTTGCTGCCCCGCCAGCAGCCCCTCCCAGGCCATGACCCAGTTGAAGGGGGACAGGTCCTGGGCCGCGGGGTTGATCACCAGCTCCTGGAGGGTGGGAGGGAGGGGGGGTTGCGGGAGGGGCAGGCTTGGTCATTAATGCAGCCGGCTGTGGTGTCAAACCCTATGCCCCGCAGCTTGAGCAGCACGGCTGCCCCTGCGTGTGTCACTCGCCAAGATGCGAGTGACGCAGCCGCGCACAAACGCACGCCCAAGCGCGCAGCGTAATGCGCGCACGCCCGCAACAGCCGGCCCGCCGGCCCACCTGCAGCGCGAGCGCCAGCTTTGGCGCGACGCTGCGGCCGAGCAGCGCGTCCCAGTCGCCCGCGTCAAACGCGCGCCGCCAGGGCGCCAGCAGCGCGCGCGCCGAGTCGTCGGCGGGGTGCCACGCCGTGAGCGCCGCGGACAGGCGGTGGCGGATGGTGGGGTAAAAGGCCTCCAGCTGGGGCCCCAGGTGCGGCAGCCAGGGGTGCAGCCAGGCGTGGATCGGCACCGTCTCCTGCCGCGGGTCCCACCGCTCCACGGCGGCGGCCAGGCGCGGCAGCACCAGCGACACCAGCACGTGCGTGAGCGCGTGCTGAGGCAGCAGGCCCTCCCACGCGTCCAGCCAGCCCAGCATGGGCTCGGGGTCTCGGGGCTCCCAGGAGGTGGCGGCAGACCTGGTTAAACGGGAGGGGGGGGGTGTTGGGGGTTGTTGCGGGGGTGTCGCGGGGTCCGCCGGGGGGCGTGCAAGGATGGCGTGCGTGTTGGGCGCGCAGGCGGATTGGGGGAGTCTGGGGTGGGAGGCTTTCGAGGGCAGTCCAGGGCAGTCTGGGGGCAGCTGCGCACCTCAGGGGCGGCAGCACCAGCTCCTCCACCACGGCGCTGTAGGGATCGTCCTCCCCACTTCCCCCGCCGCCGCCGCCGCCGTAATCGCCGCCGCCGCCGCCGCCGAGCACCGCGTGCCGCGCGCCCTCCCGCTCCAGCAGCGGCCGCCACGCGCGGAACTGCGCCACCCCCTGCGTCGGCGCGGCCAGCGGCGCCCAGCCCGCGAGCGCCGCGGACAGCTCGGGCAGCGCGGACGGCAGCGCGGCGGCCGAGAGGCCGAAGAGGGCAAACTCTTCGGGGTACTCCCGCCGCAGCTGGCCCCAAGCCGCCGCGCCGCCGCCGCCGTCCCCGCCGCCGCTGCCGTCCCCGCCGTCCGCCGCCGCCGCCGCCAGCTCTGACAGCCGGCCGTGCAGCGCCTCGAGCCGTGCGGCCGCGGCGGCCCTGTCCGCCGCCTCCTGCTCAAGCAGGGCGCGCTCCTTGTCCAGGATGACGGCGGTGTCCTGGTCGTGCTGCAGCTTCGCGTCCAGACGCTGCAGCTGCGCCTCGGCCATGGACACCTGCGGGGCGGGGAGGAGGGGGGTGTGTTTTAGTCGGGGCCGGGGCGCGTCAGGCCGCCAGGGCCGGGTGCGCGTCGGGGCACGGCGTGTGTGGCCAGCTGCCTGCATTGCGCTCGGGGCTGCCGCTGCGATGAAGCCCGCGGCTGCCGGCGGCAGCCCGTGGGGTTGGCTGGCCCCCCCAGCGCCGCGGCGGCGCACCAGCAGCGCCAGGTTGTGCTGCAGCTCCGGCATCGGGGCGTCGTCGGCGGGGGCGGCGCCGCCTGCGCGGGCGCGGCGGGGATGGCGCCACGAGCCATTAGTCGCGTCAAGCGAGGTGCAGCCAAAGGCTCCCGGCAATGACTGCTGTAAGTCGAGTGCGCTCGCATGCGACCTACATCCAACCCCCACCCCCCCCAAAAAAAAAGCCCCCCCCCCCAGAAAACCGCACAGCACAGCAAGCGCCCCGCGCGCGCCGCCCACCTCCCCCCTTTCCCAGCTGCTCCATGTCTGTGATGACTCGCGCCGTCGGCCCCCGCAGGTCCAGGATCGGCTGCGCCGCGGGCGCGCCAGTGCCCGCCAGCCCGCGGTCCTGCGACTCAGCCAGCACCTCCTCTGCGGTTTTGTAGGTGCGCTTCTGCCGCGCGGGCGCGGCGCGCTTGCGCCACAGGCCCGAGGGCTGCGGTCCGGGGGCGGAGGGAGGGGCGGCGTGGGGGGTGAGTCGTTGGCCGCGCCGGCGTTGGGGATGGGCGGGGTGCGGCGCCTCACCACGCAGCGCTCCCACGCGCCATGCTGCGCGCCCCCAGCAAGGCGCCCTGACCAATGCCCAGCCCACAGCCCTCCTCCCCACCACCCCCGGCGCGCCCACCTTTTCCGCCGCGGCCTTTTGCTCCCCGCCCCCCGCCTCCTCGGCTTCCCCCTCCTCCTCCTCCGCCTTGGACCCGGGCAGCACCATTTTGGCCTCCTTGAAGTCCCCAAAGCCCATGCCCATGCCCTTTGGCCGCAGCTTGGGCTCCAGCGGCTTGGCTATGCCCTGCTTTTCCTTGCCCAGGCCCTCCCCCGCGCGGTAGCCCATCTTGGACAGCAGCTTGGAGCCAATGCCTTTCGTGAAGGCCTCAAACGCAGCGAATTTGGGGTCCGGCGCGCCGCCGCCGCCGCCCGCGCCGATGCCGCCGCGGCCGCCGCGGCCGCCGCTGCCGCCGCCGCCGTGTTGCTTTTTTGCGGCGGCCTCGGCGGCGGCGTTGCGCCGGCGGCGCTCCGCAGCGGCCTTGATCCTGGATGGGGTTTTGGGGCGAGGGCGAGGATACGCGGATGCAGCGGGGTCAGGGGTTGAATCCAAACGGGGGCAGCGCAAGCAGCTGCTGCCACCAAGCACAGGGAGGCGCACTCTCCGCGATGCCAAAAGCGCGCTCAGCCGCGGCCGCCCGCGCGCACCTCTTCCCGAATTCGGTGGGCAGCACAGCGCCAACCTCCTCCTCCTCTTCATCCTCCTCCTGCCGCCCGTAGCCGCCGCTGCCAGGGCCCGGGCCCGCGCCGCCCGCGGACCGGAATCCCAGGCCCCCTCCGCCGCCGCCGCCGCCGCCGCCGCCGCCGCCGCCGCCGCTGGTGAAGCCGAGCCCACCGCCACCCCCGCCGGCGCCGCCGCCCTTGAACCCCAGCCCGCCGCCGCCGCCGCCGCCGCCAAAGCCCAGCCCGCCGTGGCGCTCCCCCCCATCCTCCTCCTCCCCCGCCGCCGCGGCCTTTGGCGGCAGGAACGACGCGCCCGCGCCCGCGCCGATGCCCGCGCGCGGCTGCGGCGCCCCCTCTGCCGCCGCCTTTGGCTGCTTGCCCTCCGGGTCCTGCACGAAATTGCCAGAGGAGACAAAGCCGACGGGCTTTGTGTAGTCGGCGGCGGCGCGCTCGCGCTTGCCGCGGCGGCCGCCCTCCTCCTCGTCGCTGCTGCCCTCTGCAAAGACGCCGTAGAGGCGGTCGTCCTCGGTCTGGCGGCCGGGTCGGGTCGGGTGGGGTCGGGTTGGGTTGGGTTGGGTTGGGTTGGGTCGGGTTGGGTTGGGGGGCGCGCGTTCAGTTTGGGGGCGCGGCGCGCGGCGGCTGGGCGCGGTTGAGCGGCGACGAATGCGCACGGGAACAGCTGCACCGGGCGTGGGGTTGGCGGTGGGCGGCCCCGAACAAAGCTCTCTGCAGGTGGGCGTGCGCGCGATTTTCGCCCAGCGGGGGCCGCGCGCGCGCCTGCTGCCGCTTGCGCCGCTTCCCAGAGTGGAAGAACTCGCCGCCGATCCACTGCCCGCCCTCAAAGTCGTTGTCGACGTCGAACCGCTCGTGGCGCTGCTCCTCATCCATCCCGCCGCGGGCACGGACCCCCCGCCCAGCGCACGGGCGCGGGGGGCTCGGCGCCGCCCGGGTGGCCGCGCGCTCGGCGAGGGCCCAGCGCCGGCGCGGCCGGATCGGTGGCGCTCACAAAGCCGCTCGCCGCCCGGCGCTCTGTGCGGCTGGGCGGGGCGTGGCGGCCGCCGCAGCGTGGGCGGGCAGCGGCGAGCAGCGCGCGCGCCCGCTGCTGCTGCTGCTGCTGCCCTGTGCGCCGGCGAGCGGGCGCAAGGCTGGCCGCTCGCCGCCGGAAACGGATCGAGGACTCTGGCTAGCTACTCCTGTGAGCCAGCGGGCGGGGGGAGAAGCCGATACGTCCGCCAAAGGAAGGCCAGATCAGGAAGCCGCGGCTTCTGCACGCAGCCGTTTGAGCAGAACGTGAAACCAACCGCTATTCAATCGAATGCGTCCAACAGGAACACAAAGGCTCACAAAAGCAGCACGTACGTACGCAGCTTCACAGGGGGCAGGCTCCGCGAACAGCCGCGAACGGCATGGGCGACCCGTTTGAGTCGGTCCTTGACCTCGAGGAGCAGCACATCGAGGAGGGCTTCGAGGCCGGCCGCCGGTGCGCGTCCGCCTGCGCGGCACGCGCCTGCGCCCGCGCGCCCGCCGGCAGAGCCCGCCGCCCACCGCGCGCTCACGCCGCCACGCCGTTCAATGCGCCCCGCAGGGACGGGCTGGCCGCTGGCCTGCAGGAGGGGCGGGAGCTGGGGCTGCAGAAGGGCTTTGAAATCGGTGCGCAGCGCAGACGCAGCCGCATGCACGCACGCATGCATGCCCGCCACCGGCGCGTCCCCGCCGCCCCGCCGCCCAGCGCAGCGGCAGCAGGCGGCCTGCACCCCCGCGCACGCGGCCCACGCAGCGCGCGCGCCGCCACCGCCCCTTGGAACCAGGCCTGGAGGTCGGCCACTACGCAGGCTGCGTCCGCGCATGGCGCGCGCTGCAGCGGCTCGACCCCTCGGCGCTGCCGGCGCGCGCGGAGCGGGGCATCGCCGCGTTGGAGGGGCTGCTGGCAGCGTACCCCCTCTACGACCCGCAGGCGCGTGCGCACGCCGCCTGTCGGACGCGTCCGCAACCGCTCCGCGCTTGGCCGCCAGTTGGGGCGCCACTTGGGGGAGGGGCTTGTTGCGGTCCACATGTCATCAGCTGCGCACACGCAGACGCGCTGGAACGGGCCGCCCTGCCGCTGCCTCCCCTCCCCCCCGCAGGACCAGTCCCTGCAAGACGCTCTGGAGGCGCTGCGCGCGCGCTGCAAGGCCGTTGTGGCAACCATGGGTGCTACGGCGGCCTTCGGCCTCGCTGAAGGGGCCTCGGGCGCAGGCGGCGCCGCCGGCGGCGGCCAGGGCAGGCAGCCGGTGGGGGGGTCGCTGGCATTCTGAGCGCCGTATTTGACTGTTGTTGTGTTGTGTGCGGCCGGCTGAGACACGCCGGCACCGATTCATGCGTTTGTTACAAATTGATCGCTCATCAGCAATAGCAGTTGCCAGTTGGCAGTTCAGCGGGATACGCGCGTGTTTTATTCCCGAACGTCACAACACTGTGGCTGGGGCAGGCGCTGGCCCAAGCCGGTCGGCACGGGCAGTGCGTACGTGTTTGGGTGCATGGGCACACGGGAGACGTGCACTGCGCCGGCGATCTACATGCACGGGGGGGGGTGAGGGAGGTTAGCGGTGTCCTTTGGGAGAGATTTGAACCTTGCAGCCATAGAGGCGTAAATGGTGGCCAGGAGAAGGGCCGGCAGGGTGCGCCTCGAGGTTGATGAGGGCCCCCAAAGCAGGAAAAAGCGCAAGGGGGAGGGAAAAGCCGTATGCAGGAGGTGAGCAAGGCTGCGGTGATTTCAGGCCAAAGCCAGGTGCCGGAGGCGCATATGCTGGTGGGGACAGAAGCGGCCCAGGGGAACGTGTCCTTTGGGTCCGTGATGCTCCAGTGTTGGTGGATGGGGGCCGACACAAGTGCACTTGCGTAGGAGCTATTCAAGCCAGGTCAAGGTGCGTCAGGCAGCGCACTGGGATCGCCCAGCGGTGAACTGTCTTAAAAACGTGGGGGCTCCATCACTGGTGAGCCTTCAATCCAGTGGGGTGCAATATTCAGGGGTCCGCAACTGATGCAGCAAAAAGGGAGGGGTCTGACTTGAGGGTGCGGCGGGTAATCTCCACGCAGGCCATCTGGTGAATCGGCCAGGGGTAGACAGTGCACCAGAGCTGCGTGGGTGCAGGGGGCAGGGCGCGAGTGCGAGGGGCCCAGCGGGTTGGCGGGCATGGCCGGGGCTACTGTACGCGCCCGCTGCAGACCCTGATTCGGCACAGCTCCAGCAGCAGTACTGGACCCCGAAACTGGACCCCAAAACAGCAGAGCACCCCAGCAGGGCTCACCGAGGCGTACTGCCGCGGCGTTAGGATCACGCGCATCATTTGGGCCACCAGCATGAAGGCTGCGCTCTCGTTGCGGGTGGAGGCCTGGGAGGGGTGGGGGTGGGGAGCAAACAGCGGCATCGCAACAGGCCCAGATGAACAAACACAGCGACGGGCCCGTCACCACTCACCAGCAACAAGCAAGAGGGCTGGTGGCCCGGCGGGAGCGCAGGAACAGCCCAGTCCAACCCACAGGCACCCAGCAACGCACCTCAATGTCCTCCAGCAACGCCGAGATGGAGAGGTGCGCCTCGACGCTGCCGTGCGGGGCAGCTGCCACCTCTGCAGTGTACAGCGCCAGCTCCTTCGACAGCCGCGCCCGCTCCTCGCGCAGCGTGGCCAGGCGGGACATAAACATGTCCGAGGCGGCCACGGTGATTTGCCCCTGCACGGGGGGGTGGGGCGTTGCCGGGGTGCTTGTCAGGCAGTGACGAAAAGTCGCGGCTCGCGGCTCAGCAGCAACCTGGCCGCAAGCATACAGCGTGTACTGGCGCAGACCCTGGAAGGCCCCGTGCGCACCTGCTCCCTTGATAACCGCGCCGCGCGCACGCCACCCTCCCACAGATCCATGCCGGCGTCCTCTGCCGTCTCTCGGTCAACCCACACCGCTGACGCGCGATCAACCAGCGCTGCCTCGTCCCCGTCCGTGCGCGTGCTCATGAACTTGAGGAAAACCGCGTCCAGGTTCCAAAGGCACGCCAGCGCCAGCAGCCGGCCCATGTGCGCACCAACCGAGGACAGGGCCGCCGCCGCAGCGGGGTCGGTGTGCTCATGGTCCAGGAAGGGGCGGCCCTCAGCCACCAGCTCTGTCCAGCGCGCCTTGAGTTCGCGCAGGGGCATGGCCTTGGCCGCCTCCACCTCCTCCCGAGTGACACTGCGTGGTGGGGCATGGCAGGGTGGGAAGTTGGGGCGGCTGCGTGGACCCAGCACGTGGACAGGCGCGGGCGGGGTGTATGGCGCTGCATGGCGCTGGACGGCGCCGCATGGCGCTGCGTGCCGCCGGCAAGCGCGGGCTCACCCTTCCAAGCGCAGCAGTGCCTGCCCAAGTGCCAGGTGGGGGATGGCCGCCAACAGATCCCCGCTGCCAGCGTCATCAGCTGCCGAGCCGCTGCTGCCCACACCATCCGCAAGGCCGCCAACAGACGCACTCAGCCCCGGCGCCCACGCGGTGCTGGTGCTGCTACCGCCAGTGCTGCCGGTGCTGCCGCCAGTGCTGCCGGTGCTGCCGCGGCCAGGGCATGCCAGGATGGCCTGCAGCCGCACCAGCTGCAGCTCGCTGGCATCGTCGCTCATAGCGGAGTGGTGCCGCTGAACCTCAGCCAGCACCCGCTCAGCCAGCCGCATCGTCGCATCGCGGACGCGCAAGCTCTGGTTGGCGCTCTCAAGCGCTGCGACCTGGGCGGCGCGGTCGGCGCACAGCGCCTGCAGCCTCTGCAGCGTGGATCTCCTCATCCCGAGGCTGTGTTTATGCGGGCGCTGGCGGCGCTAGGGGGCCTCACGCCCGCGGGCTGGCGGCATGGTGGGGCGCGCGCCTGTAATTTGATAACAGGGAGCGTCTCCTCCACCGCCTGCACCGCGTAGGTCGCGCAGGGTGCGTTCAGCTACACTTCGCGCTCGATTTCACCCGCGCTCTGCGGGCAGCCACCGTGGGGGGCCGCGTGGGGGGCCCGCGAATCATGGAATACCGTACGGGCAGGGTTCCCGAGTACCGTAGTGGTTGATTGATTTAAATTTCTGTGAATGGCACACAGTAGGGCTGGCATCGCGGTCAGTCGCCTGCACGGCTGCACCCTCCCACCTGGACTCGCAGCCGGCCAGGTAGGCCCTCCAACTGACCAGGACTGGCCGGCTGGCCCTCCAACTGGCCCCTTGCGGTGATACCGTATGTTGGCCGGTGGGGGCCAGCACGCCCAGGTGCGCGGCCCGCAACGAGTGCGCTTTGGTAGTTACCATGTTGCAGCTCATCAGTAATGACAGTTCGCAGTTCAGCGGGATACGCATGTGTTTCATTCCCAAACGTCGTAGCGCCGTAGGCAATACTGTGGCTGGGGCAGCGCTGGCGCAAGCCAGTCGGCACGGGGCAGTGCATACGTTTAGGTGCATGCGGGAGACAGCACTACGCGGCGCGCATGCACGGGGGGAGAGGGGGGTTTCGCGTTGTAGCCCCAATGATAGGAATTTGACCTTGCAGCACCGCAGGTCTGCGTTGTGCAGCCGTAGAGGTGCAATTGCTGGTGGGCGCAGGGGCATGCGCGGGGGAAGGGCTTGCAGCGGAGCAAGCACCTTGAGGAAGAACGAGGGTGCCCAAAAGAGGCGCAGTGTCGTTGTGTAGGAAGCCCGGCCACGCACAGGTCTACGTGCGTCAAATAACGCGCTGGGATCGCCGAGGCGATGCACTCGCTCAGACAGATTGGGGCTCCTCCATGAGCCTTGCATTGATTGGCCACGATCAGGGGTCCGCAACTGATGCGGCAAAAAGGGAGGGGTCTGACTTCAGGGCGCGGCGGACAATGCCCACGCAGGCCAGCTGGTGGATCGGCCAGGGGTAGAAGCGGCACCAGAGCTGCGCAGGTCAGGGGGGCAGGGTGCGAGTGCGAGGAGCTAAGCGGGTTGGCTGACATGGCCAAGGCTACCATACCGTCCGCTGCTTACCCTGATTTGGCACAGCTCCAGCAGCAGTACTGGACCGCGAAACTGAACCCCAAAACAGCAGCGGCACCCCAGCAGGGCTCACCGAGGCGTACTGCCGCGGCGTCATTACGACGCGCATCATTTGGGCCACCAGGATGAAGGCTGCGCTCTCGTTGCGGGTGGAGGCCTGGGAGGGGGAGGGGAGAGCCGACAGCGGCGTCGCTAGAAGGCCCATATGAACACGCGCAGCTTCCCATCACCAGCAACAAGCAAGAGGGCTGGTGGCCCGGCGGGAGCGCAGGAACAGCCCAGTCCAACCCACAGGCACCCAGCAACGCACCTCAATGTCCTCCAGCAACGCTGAGATGGAGAGGTGCGCCTCGTCGCTGCCGTGCGGGGCAGCTGCCACCTCTGCGGTGTACAGCGCCAGCTCCTGCGACAGCCGCGCCCGCTCCTCGCGCAGCGTGGCCAGGCGGGACTCAAACATGTCCGAGGCGGCCACGATGATCTGGCTCTGCACGGGGGGGTGGGGCGTTGCACGGTGCTTATCAGGCAGTGACCAAAAGTCGCGGCTCGCGGCTCAGCAGCAACCTGGCCGCAAGCATACAGCGTGTACTGGCGCAGACCCTGGAAGGCCCCGTGCGCACCTGCTCCCTTGTTAACCGCGCTGCGCGCACGCCCCTCTCCCACAGATCCATGTCGGCGTCCTCTGCCGTCTCTCGGTCAACCCACACCGCTGACGCGCGATCCGCCAGCGCTGCCTCGTCCCCGTCCGTGCGCGTGCTCATGAACTTGAGAAACACCGCGTCCAGGTTCCAAAGGCACGCCAGCGCCAGCAGCCGGCCCATGCGCGCGCCAACCGAGGACAGGGCCGCCGCCGCAGCGGGGTCGGTGTGCTCATGGTCCAGGAAGGGGCGGCCCTCAGCCACCAGCTCTGTCCAGCGCGCCTTGAGTTCGCGCAGGGGCATGGCCTTGGCCGCCTCCACCTCCTCCCGAGTGACACTGCGTGGTGGGGCATGGCAGGGTGAGGAAGTCGGGGCGGCTGCGTAAACCCAGAAGGTGAACAGGCACGCAGGCGCTGCATGACGCAGCATGGCACTGCACGGCGCCGCATGGCGCTGCGTGCCGCCGGCAAGCATGGGCTCACCCTTCCAAGCGCAGCAGCGCCTGCCCAAGTGCCAGGTGGGGGATGGCCGCCAACAGATCCCCGCTGCCAGCGTCATCAGCTGCCGAGCCGCTGCTGCCCACACCATCCGCAAGGCCGCCAACAGACGCACTCGGCGCCCACGCGGTGCTGGTGCTGCCACCGCCAGTGCTGCCGGTGCTGCCGCCAGTGCTGCCGGTGCTGCCGCGGTCAGGGCATACCAAGATGGTCTGCAGCCGCACCAGCTGCAGCTCGCTGGCATCGTCGCTCATAGCGGAGTGGTGCTGCTGAACCTCAGCCAGCACCCGCTCAGCCAGCCGCATCGTGGCCCAACGCACGCGCAGGCCCTGGTTGGCGCTCTCAAGTGCTGCGACCTGGGCGGCGCGATCGGCGCACAGCGCCTGCAGCTTGTGCAGTGCGGACGTCCTCATCCCGAGGCTGTGTTTATGCGGGCGCTGGCGGCGCTTGGGGGCCTCACGCCCGCGGGCTGGCGGCATGGTGGGGCGCGCGCCTATAATTTGATACAGGAGCGTCTCCCCCCCCCCGCCTGCACGACCGCGTAGGTCGCGCAGGGTGCGTTTGGCGCTCGATTTCACCCGCGCTCTGCGGGCAGCCACCGTGGGGGGCCCGCGAATGGAATACCGCAAGGCATACGCGTGAAATTGTCGTAGTGAATTGGACTTATCGGGCAACACTGGTGAGCTTGCAATGGCCGAATCCCCTCACCGTCACCACCCTCAACGCGACGGCCGGCTGACGGCGGTCGGCGGGGGAGTCCACCGCGTGTCGGTTGCCGTCCACGCTGCTGGGAAGAAGCACGCCGCCGTACGTACCTCGGGCCTGTGTGCGGGCGGGGGTTGCTTTCCATCCACCCTGGCGTGTGTTGTCACTACCGCGCCGCGCCAGCGTTTACTTGGGTTGGAAACCTATCAGGATGTTTGAGACACCACTCCCGCGGTGTGGGCCAGTCATTGGCAGGCCTCGGCCGCCGCATGCGAGGGATGCGGCCCCTCGACGGCCAAAACACGGGTCATCTCAAGTGCAATGCGCAAACTGCCAACACAAAGGGTCCGTTCTACAGTGCACACTCCAGCCCCCCAGGCAGCGCCGCTTGAAGCAAGACACCCGCGCCAAGCAGCAGCCCCTGCGCCCGCAGCGCGCGCGACGTGCCCGCCAGCGGCCCCCCGCCGATGCCGGCACCGGCGCCGTTGGATGCGGGCAGCGGCGGCGGGGGCGCGCGGGGGCGGCCCGTGTAGTGCAGTCGGAAGATGGTGTGGCCGGTGTCATCGCTGATGAGCAGGGATCCTGGGGGAGAAGGGGGGGTTGGGGGGGCCGGTGCGTTCATGGGGCGCCCCGCGCAGCCGTGGCGAGGGGCGGGGTTCGCCGGCGGCGGGGCAGTCCAAAGGTGGCCCAGAGCTGTTGCAACCGCCCGCGGTTCTTGGCGCGCAGCGCTACCGGCAACACAGGCCGGAGGGCGCGCGGCGCGGCTCTGAGCACCCACCGTCTGGCAGCTGCGCCACGTCCACGGGGCGCGCCCAAGACACCTGCTTGTCCTTGGGGGCCCCCCTCTTGCCGCCGACAAAGCCGGTCAGCAGCTCCTCGTGCGCAACGACGCGCGGCGCGCCGCCGGCGCGGCCCGCCGCGGGGCCGGCCTGCTCCTTTGCCGTCGCGCCGTCGCGCCCCAGCCGCAGCAGCGCGAGGCGGTACCCGATTTTGCTGCTGCGGTCCCAGCTGCCGCGCTCCGCCACGATCAGGGTGCGGTCAAACTCCTTTGGCCAGGAGCGGCCCACCTCCCAACTGCGGACGCGTTTGGGTCGTTTGCGCGCGGCGTTGGTTGCTGGGCCGCGGCACGCGTGCAGGCTGCGTTGCATGCCTGCTGCCGGAGTGTGGACACGGTGCCCCCACCCCAAAAAAACAGCAAGCTTTTGCTTGCAACAGCAAGCGGCCTTTGCGCTGGCTAGCACGGGCATCAGCGCCCGCGTGCCACAAACGCCTGCGGGGGGTTGCGGCCCCAGCCGCGTCCTCACGCACCGGTAGAAGCGCAGCCCCAGCGGGGCCACGTGGGGCCCGAGCGCCTGGAGCGGCTTGCGGTACGATCCAGGGGCTGCGGATGGCGGCAGGCATGGATGGCGGGGGGAGGGGGGTCGCAGGCGGCCCTTTGCAGCTGCTTGTTGGATGCTATGGTTCAGCAAAGATCAATCCACAGTCGAGTCGCCGCGCCCTTCCGCACCCAGGCTCGCCCCAGCGAGCGCAGGCTTGGCCCCCGTACCGCTGCAGTTGAGGGCAGCCTCATTCTTGTTGTATTTCGGATCGGGCAGCGGCAGCCCCGGCCCGATGGTGCGCAGGTACGGGTCCCCCTCGCCCTCTGCATGGCAGTACGGAAAGCCAAAGTCCAGGCCGGGGCGGTCGGCCCTGGGAAACGCGGGGGGGGTTTGGCGGTTCGCGTTTGGTTGCACGCCCCCGCCTCCGCCATCCGTGGGCGGGTGCAAGCTTTGGGGTGCCTGCAAAATGGCACGCGTGGCCGCCAGGCGAGGCTGCAGCGGTGCTGGCGGGCTCAAGGCAGGTGCCGCCAAAGCAGGGCGAAGCCGGTGGCAGGCCGCGGGCGCGCACCACTCGAGTGTGCAGTCGGGCGCGTCATCGCCCATGTTGTCACGCCCTGCGTTGGGTAGAGAGGGTTAGGGTTCAGGTCTTAGGTTGTGGGGTTTAGAGTTGAGGGCTCGGCTCCGGTGGGGCCAGGCGGGCGGCGCTCAAGCCTGCGTCAGCCTGCGCCGCCCTCGACCGGTTGGGGCGGGAGGAGGTGAGGTCGCCCCAACCGAAGGCTGCGGACGCCCTCAGTCCCTGCCACCCCCGCCGCGGTGCCGTCTCGGTGCCCAGCGCTTTGGGCTGCACGTACACGGCGCTGCTGCACCAGCCCGCCGCGCCGCCTTGCGACCAGACCTCCTCGGCAGAACCTCTCCCCCCCCCCAAAAGGCCGGATCCCCGCCTGCATCGCACCCGAAAAAGGCCCGTCGCCCGCCCCCAAACACGCCGTGCCAGCCCCCCAAACTCGGCCCACCGTTGTCTGTAAAGTAGAGCTCGTTGGGGTGGTCGGGGTGCCAGTCCAGGCCGACCACGTTGCGCAGGCCTGCGGGGGGGGGGCGGGGTCGCAACGGCGGTTCCGCAAGGGGTGGGTTCACACATTGGGCGGGGTCACACACTGCGCGGGGGGCATCCATTGGGCGGGGTCGCCGCCTCATCCTGCGAGCCGCCGGCCGTGGCGGTGTCGCGGTGACAGCGGTGAGTGCGTGGCGACGCCGCACGGCAAGCAGCGTCTCGCTACTTGCGAACTGGCAGCCGGCAGGATCTGGAAGCGCGGCCGCGGGTGCGCCTCGGACGCGTACGGGGCACGCGGGCTCCGCCCCGAGCCCCTGCACCCCCCCCAAAAAAACTCACCGCGCGCGTACAGCGCGAGCGGCGCCTTGCCCCTCCTCGCCGCGGGGTCTGTGACGTTGACCGTGTAGATGGATGAGTAAACCACCCCGGAGGGCGAAGCGCGTTCCTTGCAGACGTCACACGGCGCGCCTGCCCATGGGGTTGGGGGAGGTGGGGGGCGCGTTGGGCGGCGGGGCGGGTGGGGGCTAAAGGGGCCGAGGGGGTGGCCGGTGCGCACCGCGGCCCGCAAACGCTGGCAAGCAGGCCGCCTGCGATGTGCAGGCAAAGGGCCTGGGCCGTCGACGCGGGCCCTGAAAAACGCGGCATGAAACACCTCATTCGCCCCCCCCCCAAAAAAAAGGTGTGCGGACCTATAGTGACGTACAGCAGGCCATCGGGCCCAAACCGCATGTACCGCTCCCCGTGCCACCGGTCGGCCGGCAGCTCATCGGTCACAACCTCCAGCTCGTCTGCGGGGAACACCTGGCGGCGGTTGTGGGCGGCGGTTTCAGGGGTTTGGGGGGACGGGTTGAGGGGCCGTATTACAAGTTTATGAAGAGCTTTTTGGTTGTGCAGACCACAACAACATGCTCATGTCAAGGGAGAGGCGCACGGCATGGCGGGTCAAACATGCGGTCAAACGCCGATCAAAACCCGCTGCGGGTGCCCCGCCCACCCAGCCCCGACGCACCGTGCCCGCCAGCGCGTAGGCATCGATGCCCGGCGCCCGCAGGATCACGCCCTTCCCGTCCCTCCAGCCGCTCACGTAGAGGTCGCCCCTGCGCGCGCGTTTGGGGCGGGCCGGCGCGTCAAAGAGCGCCGCCGCTGCCGCTGCGCAGCTCAGTCCCCGGGGCGGCCGCGAGGGGCCCTCGCCTGCACCGTCCCCCCTGCCCCCATGCGCTCTCCCCCCCCCCAAAAAAAAACGCCGCGCCGCACCCGTGCCAGTCCATTCCCTGCGGCGTGTCCAGGCCTTCGAGCACGGCGTGCGCCGAGTCCGCCGCGCCGTCGCCGTCGGCGTCCACCAGCGCGTACGTCTTGTTGGCCAGCCGCGTGGAGGCGTAAACCACGATGGGCCCCGGCTGCGCCGCAAACGCGCCGCTCACGGCCAGGGAGCGCGCGTTGTTCAGGAGGTCGCCGGAGTAGTAGAGGGATACGTCAAAGCCGGGGGGCGGCTGCAGCAGCGGCAGCGCGGCCTTGAGCTTGCTCAGCTGGGGGGGGGGGGTGCGGGGGGGCGCGGGGGCAGCGGGGCTGTGCACGCCTGGTGGGGGGACTGGAGGCATCCAGGGGCGTGCCATGCGCGCTTGCCATCAAAATTTGGAGAGCCCCGGGCGCTGGCAGGGGCACCAAGGCAACGGCAAAGCGGTACGGTACGCTGCCGGCGCAGTACCGCCGCATGCGCACTCACGTTCCACTTTTTCGTGTCCAGGCGGCTCCACCGCACCGCGACATCCGGCGGAACGTCAGCAGGCGGCTCCGCCGCGCCCGCGGGCGCCGCCAGGAGCGCCGCAGCGGCAGCGGCGGCGAGCAGCAGCAGCAGCGGAGGGAGCTGGCGCCACACGGGGGGAAGCCGCGCGCCGGCGCGCGCCATGCGGCGAGATGCAGCTGCCCGCTGCGGCGGCGTGCTGCTGGCGCTCTCTGCGCGCAAGTGCACCCCCCTGCTCTGGCAGGGCAGGCTGTGGTCTGGCGGGCGCGCCTCGACAGCGGGCCCACCACGCACGCACGCTGCGCGTACGCCGAGTGGGACGCCGCCGGGTGAAGGCCCCTCGCGCGCCGGTCGCGCCGGTCGCGGTGGATTCCTGGGGCTACCGCGCCTTGCTTGCGCCACCCAGCTCGCTTCGTAGCAGCGGGAGCTCCTTGGAAAGGCACCGCGGTGTGTCGGGTTTCCTGCTCAAGTTTGGGCGCAAACCGATCAGCAAATTAGATTATATTCAACTCTGGGAGCGCGCACGCACCCTGCGCGACCTGCGGGCGCGGCAGCTGCTGCTCCAAACCTGCGGGCGCGGCAGCTGCTGCTCCAATCAGGTGCACCGAAGAGGATCTGCATGGTGGTGCAATGCTGGTTAGGACCTCTCACGCCCTGCTGCGGAGGGCCGGGCCGCGCGGCGCGCCGGCGCGGTCGGCGTCAAGCAGCGCAGACCCGCAGCTCGACCCCTGGCCCGCGCACGCCGGGCCGATCGAGGAGGCCGTGACGCTGCCGGCAAGCTGGTGGGTCGCCGGATGCGACCGCTGAGCCCTGCGCAGCTCTGCGCGGGCCGCTGCGCGTTCCACGGCACACCCCGTGGCCCCACCGCCGACGCCCCACCGCCGCCGCCGCCGCAGGTACACCTCCCCCTCGGCGCCCCCCCTCGAGCGCCGCCGCGTCTTCGGCGCGAGCTGGCAGCTCGTCGGCTGCGCGGGCGCTGTGGCCGCCCCCGGGCGGTACTTTGCGGGCGCGCTGGCGCCGTACCGCTTCCTGGTGGCGCGGGGCGACGACGGCGTGCTGCGCGCCTTTCACAACGTGCGGGCGGGCGGTTTTCGAGTTTTGGTATGCATGGGCAGACGTGTCCCGGGTAGGGTTACTTTCATTGATGCATCAACACATCCTGAGTCGTGTCAACACGCCCACCCACCAACCAAGCCCCTCCCACCCCCCCAAAACACGAAACAGGTGTGCCGCCACCACGCGGCCGCCGTCGCCGCCGGCTCTGGCAGCGCCGAGGCCTTCACCTGCCCCTACCACGGCTGGACCTACGACACGCGCGGCCGGCTGAGGGCGGCGCCGCGGGTCAAGGGCATCCGGGCCTTCAGGGCCGCGGAGTGGGGGCTGAGGCCGATCGCCGCGCGGGAGTGGGGGCCGTTTGTGTTCCTGTGGCTCGGAGGGGGCGGCGCGGGGCAGCCGCCGCCGCTGGAAGACTGGCTAGGTGCGGAGAGGGGGGGGCGCGTGGAGGCGGCGCGCGGTTCGGCCCTGCAAAGCAGACGCGTTGATGGCACGCCTCGCGCATGCTCGCACCCGCCTCCATCCGCCGATGGGCAACGCGCGCCGGCAGCCGAGGCGTTGAAACTTGAAAGCACCCAAAACGTTGAACGAATATGGTTGAACGCACGCGCGACGCAAACAGGCGATGCCGGGGCGCGCATGGCCGAGCTTGGTGTGCTGGACCCTCTGGTGCACGTAGCGCGGCGCAGCTACGAAATCAACTGCAATTGGAAGGCGAGGGGGCGGCGAGGGGCACGTTTTGCCTTCCGTGGTTTGGGGGTGGAATCCTCTTTTCGGGGGCTTGGGAGTCGCAGGGGGCAGCGGCGCCGGCGGGCTGCAAAGGCCGAAGTGCATTGCGCACACCACAGCCGCCGCCCAGACGCCCTTTCCCCCCAACCTCCCAACGGAACAAAACCGCTCCCAACGGAGTAAAAACCTCCCCTAACGGAAAAAAAAACCTCCCGAAACCTCCCCCCTCCAGGTGTTTTGTGACAACTACCTCGACGGCGGCTACCACGTGCCCGTGGCCCACCCCGAGCTGGCGGGCCAGCTGGACCTGGGGGCTTACTCATCCGCGCTGCTGGGGACGGGCTCCGTGCAGACGTGCGCGCCGGAGGGCGGCGCGGGCGCGCGGCTGCGGGGGGGGCGGCCGGCGGGGTACTTTTTCCTATACCCCAACGCCATGGTCAACCGCTACGGTGGGGGCTGGGGGTGCCGAGGGGGGCCGAGTGGGGGAGCGCGGGGATTGAAGGGGAAGCGGCAGGCCTGGGGGTTGCGGGCGGCGTTTGGAGCGAGCTGGGGGCCCGCCGCCGGCGGCCGTGCATGGCACCGCTCAAAGCGGTCGTCAGAAATTTGATGCCGCCATTTGCAACGCTCCCCGTCCCGAAACGACGACAAGCCCCCCCCCGGGCCCCGCCTCCAGGCCCCTGGATGGATTTAAACGTGGTCACCCCCCTCGACACCAACCGCTGCCGCGTGGACTTCGATTGGTGGCTCGAGGGCGGGGAGCTGCGGCGGCGCGCCGAGGAGCAGGCGGCGGCGGTCGACGGCGGCGCGGGGGCGGCGGCGGCGGCGGCCGAGGCGCTGCGCGGCGGCTGGGCGGGCGCCGGCGGGGGCGCTGGGCGGCTGGAGCTGACGGCGCCAGAGGCGGCTGGGCTGCCTTTTGTGGTGGAGAGCCTGCGCAGCAGCCACACCGTGCAGGTGGGGGGCTGCGCACGCGCGGCGTCTTCAGCGCACCAGCCGCGGGCTGCGCTTTGAGTGACCGCAAACCAACCGCCGCGCAAACCCCCCCTGCCCCTGCAAGGACTCTGCCCGGCAAACCCCACCCACCCACCCACGCACCCACCCACCCACCAAACAAAAAAACAACCCCGCCCCCTCATGCCCCCCAAAACACCGCCGTGCTGCGCCAGGTGGAAGATGTGTCGCTGTGCGAGGCGGTACAGGCGGGCCTGGAGGAGCCGTCCTACGGCGTGGGGCGGTACGCGCCCGCGCTGGAGGGCCCGATGTTTCATTTCCACAGGCAGATCCACGCCGCAGTCACGGGGCGGGGGCACAGCCCCGAGCTGGGGCTGGCGGGCGCGCGGCTGCCGGGGCAGGACGGCGGCGGCGACGGCGGCGGCGTGGAGGGCGGCTGCAACGGCGGCGGCGGCGGCGGCGGCTGCGGCGGCACTGCTGGCTGCAGCTGACGGGGGGACGCCCTCTGAACCAGACAGCGCCCCCTGTATGTAGAACCCCCTGTGTAGAGCAGCAGCCCTGTAAAACACCCTGTATCAACGCTTTGTGGCAATCTGCACCCTCTTCAACAGTAGCGGTTACCAATGCGGCCCCTGCTGCTGCTCAAGGCAAGGCGCCTGGCCGCCGCGCCTCCCGCCCTGGGTTGGTCCACGCGCCGACGACGGCGCGGCAGCCGAGCACGCCCCCCAGGCGGGGTGCGGGCGGGAGGGGCAGGTCCAGCTCCAGGGTGGCCAGCGGCGGCAGCCGCAGCCGGCGGCCGGAGAGCAGGCCCCTGCTTCCACGGATGATGGGCCGCAGGGGGGCGGCGGCTGCTGCTGCTTCTGAGCAGGCGACTTGCGCCGCCGACGCCTGCTGCCGAGCCACCACTTGGCCAACAACTGCTGCCTCTGACGAAGCGGTGCGAAGGAAAGTGTGCGGGCCGCCAGAGGCACTGCAGCGCCTGCCAGCAGCCTCTCTGTGAGCACCAGCAGCGGCGGGCACGCCAACAACAGCGAGCACGCCGCCTCCGATCGGAGCGGCAGGCGCGGGTGCTGCGGCATGTGTGGGGCGGCTGAGCTTTGCCGCAGGCGGCGGCCCGAAGCGAGGCCCTGGCAGCAGCTGTGACACGCCGGTGCTGGCTGCCTGGCGCGGCTGCTGCTGCTGGGGCATCGACGGGGCACCGCTGGCCGTTGCAGGGCGCGGCTTCCGGGGCAGAGCCGTCGCCGCCGCCGGCGCTGCCATGGCCGCCAACACCGCTGGGGGTACCACCCCGCCGCCGGCCACGTGAAGCAAAGCCCGCCTGCAGCAGCCCGCCGGGAGCGCGGGCGAGTCCGCCCCCGTCCACCCCCCACAGCGCATCGGAGCACTCGACGGCCGCGGCCACCGCTGCCCCGCGGGCCGCCCGCCGGCGGTGGAAGGGCGGCTGCGCGTGGGGGCGCCCTCGTCCATGGGGGCTGCCGCGGCTGCGGTGAGGGCAGCCAGCGCCGCTTCAGCTGCGGGCGTTTCCGTAAGGGCCCTGTCATGCTGAGCAGAACTGCTGCCGCGGCTGACGCCGCTGCCGCGGGCGCTCTGGTCGCTGCTACAACCGCGGCTGGCGCGGGCTGTGCTGCTGCCTGTTGAACTGCCGTCTGCTGTGCAGCCCGCCGTGGCACTGCCCCTGCCTCTGCTCCAGCTGCCGCTGCTGCCGCTGCTGCCGCCGCTGCCGCTGCTGCCGCCGCTGCCGCCCCAGCTTTGGGCCTCCCCCGACTGGAGGAGAGCCTCCACCGGCAAAAGCAGGCGGCTGATGACGCCGCACGCAGGCCCGGCTCGAGGGCCGGGCGGCGCAGCAGGCGGCCTAACCTCGCCTCGACGCGCTGGCTGCTGCTGCTGCTGCTGCTGCTGCTGCTGCTGCTGCTGCTGGCGGCAGACTGGCTGCTGCAGCCCGCTCCGCGCACCGGGCGACGCCGCCGCCGCCGTTGCCCTTGACCACGCTGCCGCGCCCACGTCAGGGGCGCTGCTGCTGGTGCCGCCGCCGCTCGTCTTCTCCACCCGACGTCCGAGGCAGGCCACCTCGGCGAGCTGCAGCAGGCGCTCGTATTCGGCCTGCCGCCCCGGGTCGTCCGGTGGCAGCACGCGGACAAAGCCGCCCGCATTGGCAGCCTCCCAGCGGTCGCGGGCGCGGAGGGCGGCTGCGTGCCTGGTGGGCGAGGCGGGCGGGCCGGGAGCGGGGACGGCAGGCGGTGTGAGATGGCGTTGTTGCTCCGGCGGCCTTTCAGCAGCTTGCTTGAGTGGAACACTGTACGTTTGTCCTGTACAGCGCTGCGCTTCTCACCGTCTCTCTGCTGCATCCTGCGCGGCCGCCGCTGCCTCGGAGCTGCCCGCGCCGCCGCCGCTGAGGGCGTGCCAGCCCTGCTGCTGGGGCGCGGCCCCGCCGGCCTTGGCCGCCAGCAGCCGTGCCTGCGCCGCGCGCCGCGCCGCTCGCCGCGCGGCGTCTAGCCGGCGCGCGTCGACGCGAATGAGGCGCAGTGTGTCGCAGAGGAGGGCGGTTTTGATTTCCCTGTGGTTGTCAATGTGCTTGGTTGGCGTTTGGTGGTTGCTGACTGTAGGCTGTAGGCTGTGACAAGCAACACATTGCTCACGACAGGCCAACTCAACAATGCTTCAGTCGTCCTCAATAATGCTCAACCGGATGGAACTAGCTTGACTGGCAAGCAACAGTGAGCATGCAGCGCCCCGCCGCGCCCGCTCACTCGTCCAGCGGCGAGTCCGCCCCGAGGCTGGGCGAGTGGTTGACCTCCAGCAGCCACGGCCTCGCGGCCTCGTCGAGAAGGACGTCGAAGCCAAGCAGCTCGAAGCAGCGGGACGGCGCGCAGGCGGCGGCCGGCTGGCCGGGCCGGCCAGCCCCCGACGACGACGCCGCGCCGCGCGGCGCTGCCTCGGGGAAAGCGGCGCGGTAGGCCTCCCTCACCAGCGGCGCCGCGGCGATGACGGATTTGGCGGCGATCGCCTCGATCCCCTCCCACAGCGGCGCCCAGGGCACGCCCGCCGCCTCCAGGTGCCGCCGCAGCTGCAGGAACGACCACTTGTGGGGCATGGCTGCACCCTCCGCCGCCTCCGGCCCACTCCACGTGCCGCCGCCGCCGCCGCCGCCGCTGCTGCCGCTGCCGCAATCGAGGGCGGCGCCGCCGCTGCCGCCGGGCGCCACAAACCCCGGCGCCTTGCAGTTGATCGCAAAGTTCGTGAGGTGCGCCGTGGCGAGGCCGATATTTTCCCTGGACGGCCGCGCGTAGGGGGAGGTGCAGAAGCGGGCCAGGCCCTCTCGGTACACAAACAGCCGCGGCTCAGGGTCGGCCGCCGTCAGCAGCGCGTACACGCGCAGGTCAAACTTGCGGCCGTTGACCGCCATGGGCCGCTCCACGTAGCGCTGCGCGACGGCGGCGGCGCCGCGGGGCAGGCGTGCGAGCGCGGCGGCCACGTGGCGGCCGCCGCCGCCCGCGAGGGCGATGCTGATGCCCTTGCCCTGTGAGGGGTTTTGGCCGCCGGGGTTGGGGAGCCGCTTAGCTGGAGGTGAGTTGTGCGGGCCAGCAGTTGTGATGGTTGGAGACCCTTCAGGCAGATTGACGGGGACGGAAATAAGTGCAAAGCGCCCGCCCACACTCACACCTGGCAGCCAGCGTCTGGTTTGATTATATAGGCGCCGCCCCCGCGCCGCCGCGCCGCGGCGTCGGCCAGCAGGTCGGCGGCCTGCCCCGGCAGCACCCAGGTCGGCGGCGCGAAATCGTACGAGGTCGCCGCTGCCGCCGCTGGTCCAGTGCCAGGGGCCGCCCCTCGCGCGTTTGGCGCGGCCGCCGCCGCCTCGGCGCGCGCCATGGCCGCGATGCGCTCGGCCAGCTGCGTCTTGCGGCAGAGCGCGAGCGTGCCTGGCAGGTGGTTGATGCGCGCCAGGGTGGGGCGCATGCGCAGGAGGCGCTCCAGGCCCACAGAGGTGTCGGTCCAAAACACACTGCGGGGGGGGGGGGGGCGACTGGTGTGGGTTGGCCGGCAACCCCCTGTTGATGAGTTTTGCAAGTTCAGTCATGCCCTGGTGCCGCCCATGCCCTGGGCTCACTCGAAGTAGTCGCCCGTCCCCTCTTGCTCGACTGCCGTCCAGCCAAGGCGCCGCGCGACGCGGCGCAGCAAGGGGTATGCGCAGTCGTGCAACGCGATGCGCACGGGCGGGGGCGCCGCCGCAGCAGCAGTGCGCCGGCGGCGGCGCTGTCGTGCCGTCGGCAGCGGCGGCGGCAGCGGCCCCCCTGGCCCGCTGGCTGCGTCGCTGTCGCTGCCGCTGTCGTCCATTGCTGGTGCACTTGCGCGTGCGGTCAACGCCGGCGGGCAGCGGTCAAACGGAGCAGCCGATGCCGCATCAGAGGGCGTGCAGACACGGCTGGTGCGCGGTAACCGATTAGATTAGGCGTGGGGCCTCGCGAAAGGGCCGCGCGGGCAGGCTCGTGGACGCGAGCTGCGTTTTTGTGGAGCCGGCGAGCCGCAGGCGGAGTTCTATGCAGTTCTCACTGTACCATCATCCACGGAATCGACCGCGGTTTCTACGCGCAATTCTGCATTATGCCGCGTCCTCAGCCCGCCGCTGCTGCTGCTTCGCCGTCGCCCAGCGGCCTTCCCAACGCAGCAGCTGCCGGTTGACCCCGCGCCCCCGCACTGCCATCACACAAGCGAGTACATTTTACAAGGGGTAGAGTCAATGGCCCACGCTGCCGTCTACCTGTAACACTGCAGGAAGGAGCCCGCTGCTAGGAAGACGCCAAACACCGCTGCCGTGCTGACCGTGTTTTGCCCGATGTAGCGAATCTTGAACAGCCCCGGCACCTGAGGGGAGGGGGTTGTGTGTGTGTGGGGGGGGGCACAGGCCGTTCATCAGCAATGCGCAAGCAGCATGCGCTTTGATCACGGCTCGGAGACCGTGCTGCGTGCGCTGCACCTCAGCCGCTGCTGCGCCCCCCCCCCCACACACAGCGTCACCCACCCGGTACTTGAAAGCGCCATAAGTCCCGTACACGGCGCCTGCGCGGGTTGGATAAGACAGGGGTCGAGTTCGCAGCCCGCCGTGCCAGGAAAGGCAGTGCGTGCGCGCCGGCGCAGCGAGGCGCCGCTGCGCGCGCGCACACGCGCGCGCGCCGCTCACCGATGCTGCTGCCGAGGGCCGCGCCCACGCCAAAGCCCATCGCGACGCGCCTGGCGCAGTCCTCCCCGTCCACCATTGCTGGTTTCTGGCCGGGCGCTGCACAACGCGCCGGACCACGCGCTGTGCGCAAGGCTCTGTCTGATCTGGGAGGGCGTCGCGAGAGCTGGTGGAGGGTCGCAACCGAGCCTGCGAGGCCTTCAGAATGCGCGCAACTCCTGGGCTCGCGGGCTTTGGAGCTCGTCGGCGGCGCGCCCACACACTTGCGTCACCCGGGCCCTGCCCGCGCCGCACCCCGCCCACGTCTGCTGCCGTTTCCCCCCTGGCTTCCCTCAATGCGCAATCGTGGCTTACAAGCCTCTCCATGCGAGCACGCGGCCAGTGTTGAGGCCCAGCGAGCTTCGCCCGCAAGCGGCAAGGATTTTGGGACGGGATTGACGGTCAAAGCGCAAAGCTGCGATCAACACTACGGTACGGTAGCAGAGGGGAGCCAGCTGCCGGCAAACAAACGTGCTAACAAACTAGTCGCCAAGCTCAAAAAATAACAGCCGAGGCCGCAGCTGCCGCAGGCCGGCGGTTGCGACCCATTTTGGCGCCGGCCCCGGCGGCCCTCGCTCACGGCAGCGCCAGCCTGAGGTGGTCGATGCGCCGCTGCACCGCCGCCGCGGCGCGCGGGTCGTCAAAGCCCTTTAGGACGCGCAGGGGCGTGCTGCGGGGGGCCGGGGCGAGGGGGAGGCGGAGGACAGAAGGGCGTTGGGGCCGGCTTGGGGCCCACGGCGCCGGTGGGCCGCCGTGTGTACTTGTGGGCTGCCCGCAACTTGCCCACCCACCCAAGAATCCACCCCCTTCAGACTTGCCCACTCGAGCTATCGCAACCTCCCGCAACCCACGGCCCCCTCGCCCCCCAAAGCGCCCCCCCCCCTCACGTGAAGTGCCAGACCGGGTGGTGGGCGTACGGCGCCAGCGCCTGCAGCAGCACGCCCTGCTGAAGGTCCCGCGGGATGCGCAGCGCCACGCCGCCAGAGGGCGCGTCCCAGGCCTCGTGCGGCAGCTGCAGCCCCTCCACGGGGGTGATGCGCAGCACGCCGCGGCGCAGCTCGGCGGGGGCGCCTGGGCCGTTGTTCGTTTGGGGGAGGGGAGGGGGGTTGAGCGGGCGGGCGCGTCTGCGGGCGGACGCTCTTGCAACAGCAGCCTTTGCGCGTGTGTGCCCGTGCGCGCGTGCGCTCAAGGTGCAGCCTGGTCATGCGCAGCCTGAAGCTTCGGCTTGCAGTCGTGCGTTTGGCAGGCAAACAGTGGAAGCGCCAAACGCCGCCGTGTGATGGCGTGGTGTGGCGCAGCGGCGGACAATCCCCCGTCGTCCCCGCGCGCCCGCCGCCCCTCCTCACGTGGGTTTGTGAGCGCGCCCGCCTCCCGCACCGCCACCGCCGCGTCGCTGGCGGCGTCGGCGAAGCGCTCGGGGGGCAGAACGTGGTCCAGCGGGCAGGGGAAGGGCAGGCGCTCCTGCGGTTGGGGCCGTCGGGCGCGGGGTGCTGCGGGCCGCAAAGGCAGCAAGGCGCCAGAGGCGCTGCGCGCACGCACTCGCGCAGCAGTCAGCACGCACGCACACACGCACGCGCGCACGCACCCGCCCAGCATGCACGCCCACGCACGCACGCACGCACGCACGCACTCGAGCGCGCGCAGAATAGGCAAAGTGCGCCCACCATGTCAGCCCCCGGCAGCCTGCACTTGTCAGTGCCCGTCCAGCCCCTGTCGCAGAAGCACGCCAGCCGGGGCAGCACCAGCGCGCGCCCGAGGGCGGCGGCCAGGCCGACGCCGGCCCAGAGCTGCTCCAGCTGCAGGGTCAGCCCCTTGGAGTGGTACTTGGCCATGTCACCCGGTGACAAGTGGGAGAAGTCACCGGGTGAAAGGTCCGGGTAGGATTCCAGGTCGAAAGAGACGTACCTGCGGAGAAGGGGGGAGAAAAGAAGGAAGGGGGTGTGAACGGGTCGTCTAGGGGCACCTTTAGGCACAGCTGAACGGAGCTGGCTGAGGGGGCGGTACCCAGGCAGCCCGCCCGCCCCCCCGCCTCCGCGGCATGGCAGGGACAGCAAGGCCCGCAAGTGCCGATAAAGCGGGCCTCACTTGGGCCCCCCCTGGTCCCGTGAGTAGTAGTAATCCCCGTCGTCAGCAAACAGCTGCGCCTCGCGCAGCCGGTGCCGCTTCGCCGCCGGGCCCCCAAACACGTGGCTGCTGCGCAGCACCAGCGGGCGCGGCGCGCCGGGCAGCTCCTGCAGCCGCTGCACGAAAAAGGTGTGGCCGTTCGGGAATTGCCACAGCGGCAGGACGCCGAGCAGCACCCGCCCGTGCCAGCCGGCGATGAGGCGGGAGCCCTCCGGCGGGGCGAGCACCGGCAGGCCGGACGCGGCCGCGGCGGCGGCGGCGTCAAACGCGGGGCGGGCCGGCGCCTGCGCCGCGGCGCGCGCCGCGCCGCCGCCCTTGCTGCTGCTGTCGTTGCCGCCGCCGACGGCGCCGCCGCCGCCGCCGCCGCCGCCGCTGCTGCTGCCCTGGCCCTCCTCCATCCAATCCATCGGGACGGGGGCCCCCGGCTCGTCATCTTCTGCCGACAGCGGGTCGGCCACCCCGCCCCGCCGCCGCTTCGGCGCGGGCTTCGGCGCGCCCTTGGCCTGCGCCGCCGCCGCCGCCGCCAGCAGCGCGCGGCTGCGGCGGTGCTCGCTGCTGATTGCCGCGGCCGCGTCCGGCCGCCGCCGCCCCTGCTGTTGCTGAGCCCCGCCCCCGGCCCCGGCCCCGCCCCCGCCCCCGCCCGGCAGGCCGACGCGCGGCGCGGCGGCCCGCGATTGCTTCGCCTCCAAAGCCTCGAGCTCCTTGGCCTGCTCAATTGCGTGCGCCAGCAGCGCCGCCGCGATGCCCCCGTCGGGGCCCTCCTCGCCGCCCCCGCCGGCGCGGCCGCCGCCCTCGCCGCCGGGGCCGGCCGCCGCGGGGCCCGCAGCCGCCGCCTCGCCGGCGCGCGCGCCCGCGCCCGCGGCGGCGGCGACGGCGACGGCCGCCGGCGGCGGCCGGGGCGGCGCGACGAGCGACAGCGACGGCGCCGGCCGCGCCGGCGGGGGGTCCCAGCCCGCGAGTGCCACGTCCCCAAACGCCGCCGACTCCACGGCCGCCGCGCCCGCCTCCAGGGCGGCCGACCAGGCGTCGAAAAAGGCGCGCACGCGGCGGGAGGGGCGGAAGATGAGCAGGCCTGCGAAAAGGGGGGGGGTCGTTTTCGGGGGGTGGGGTTTTGGGGGGTGGAGGTGGGCTGCGCTTTGGGGGCCGCATCCCATGTTTCTGCAATTGCCGTGCAGCTGGATTTAACCCACCGAATCCACCGGCCGCGGGCCCCCCATTTTCCTCTCCGCGTCCAACGCGCCGCCGCGCACACCCCGACGCTGCGCGCACCCGTGTCGAGCGCGCCCGCGACGCGCGCGGTGGGCTCCTCCAGCCCGGTGTCGTTGACCGCCGTGCCGGGCGTCAGGTGCGCGCCGCCCACGAGCACGTCCGCCTCGGGCGCGCGCCGCGCAGCCTCGAACCCGTCGCCGAGCCAGACGCCGTCGCAGTCCGACAGCGCGACCAGGGACAGTCCGGGGTACGAGGCGAGGGCGCGCGCGACGCCGGCGCGGCGGCGCGCGGGGCGCTGCATGTCGCGCCACGCGGCGGCGTCGGCGTCGGCGCCGGGCGGCGGCTCGCCCGACGGGTGCGGCAGCGCAAACACCTGCGCGTGCCGCGGTTTTGGGCGCAAATCATGAAGCCTTGCATCACACATGACTGCATTAGCATGCTCCACGCTCCATTCACGGCCCCAGGCCGACAGCGACGCCGCCTGTGCCAGCCCCTCCCTCTAACCGACGTACGATCCCCCCCCCGCAAAGGCCCCCAACCGCCCCCCAACCGCGCCCACCGGGATGCCCCGCCCCTCCAGGTCCGCCCCCAGCCGCTCGTCCCAGGCGCCCACTAGGTAGCAGAGCCCTGCGGCATCCAGGGAGGCTGCCCAGTTGATGACGAAATCAGAGTGCTCCGCGCCGGCCACGGCGACGACGAGGGAGCCGTCGGCGCAGGCCGAGGCGCGCGCGAGGGCTGCGCTGAGGGGGCCGAGGCGGGGCGCGGGCGGGAGGGGGCGCGCCGCAGCGGCGGCCGCAGGTGCGGGCTCCGGGGCGGCACCGCCGCCGCCGCCGCTGGGCCCTGTCGCGCCGGTGCGCCCGCCCGGCTCTGCCCCCTCGGCCGCGTGGCGCGCCGACAGCCCCGCCATTGCCTGCAGGAACTCGCCCTCGCTGCCCGCCGCCCTGGCAGCTGCCCAAACCTCGCCCCACTGCCGCGCGCGCTGCTCCGGCGGCTCGCCTGCGGCCGCGTTTTGGCAAGGGGCGGCGGCGGGTGGTGGCCGCACAGGCAGTGGTAAAGAAATGGCGGAAAAGCGGGGCGAGGGACCCCCCACGTGGCACTGGCGGCTTCGGCGGCGGGCCCCGGCCGCGGAATGCCCTCTCAGCTGGGTGGTTCCCCTCCCCCCCTTCCTCACCCGCCGCGGGCCCCAGGCCGAAGTTTTCGTAGCGCTGGTGCTGCAGCGCGCTGACGAGGATCGTGTGCTGCGGCGCGGGAGGGGATGGCGGGCGGAGACACGCCAGTGCGTGAGCGGGGCTGCGACGCGCGGCGGCGCGGGGCGCGTGCCAAGCCCCCCCAACCGCGTCGACGGGGTTCGAACCTCCCCATCACCACCCCAGCCATGGGGCCCGCCCACCTGGCGCAGCGAGTTGAACAGCATCGTGCTCGCCAGCAGGCCCGCCAGCAGCGCGAGCGCGGCGCCGCCGCGCGTGGCGGGCCGGCACAGCAGCATGCGCGCGACGCCGCCGCCGCTCCCGCCGCTGCGGCGCGTCGGGAGCAGCGCGCCGCCGCCGCTCGACAGCTCCGAGTAGGCCATTGCCCCCGTCAGCACCGCGTCACGCTGCCGCTGCCATGCTCGGCGGGGGGCGAGCTGGAGGGCCGCGTAGCTGTCGGGTGCCCGCAACCGAAAGTGGGTCGTGGACGTCTGGGGGTGATTATACACGGTGTCCGGTTAATCAGATGGTCAATTCAATCGCCAAATCAACCCATTCAAACAGCCCCGCGTGCGGCAGCTGGGCAGGACGACCGCGGCCTGACTGGCCTCGCCCTGCAGCGATGCTGGCGGGCCAGGCCCTGGCCGCGGCGGTGGCGCGGTCGAATCTATGCGGCGGTCTAAACGCGCTGGGGCGGTCGATGCTCGCCGGCGCGCCCCTGGCCGCCGGGAGGTGGCACTTGTGGGGCACACAGCGCGCGCAAAGCTCAGCTGTGGCGGCCGAAACGGCGGCAGAGGAGGCGTTCGAGGGACTGGATGCCGTGAACGAGGGCCTTGACGCCGGGCTGGTGGGTTTCGGGCCCTGCGCAGCGGGCTGCGGCGGCGACGCGCGCGCTGCGCCGCCCCCGCCGCCGCCGCCGCCGCCGCCTGATGGGCCGGCCGCCGCGCACGCAACGGCGGGCTCGCCGGCAGCTGCAATGCTGGGCATTTGGTCAGCGGTCCGCCCCCGACCGCGCCCCCTCCCTCCCTCGCGCAGCTGGAGGCCGCCCGCATGGGCACGGGCAGCGCCGCCGCCGAGGCGGCCCCGCTCGCCGTGCCCCCCTCGTCGTGGCTGCCCGGCGTCGCCGAGGCCGAGGCGGCGGCGGCGGTGGCGGAGGAGCCGCCCAGCGACGGCACGGTCCAGTACCGCAACGCCCCGCTGTGGCGGACTATCTGCGAGCACTATGCGCGCCTGAAGGAGGGCATGCCAGAGTACACCCAGCGCGTGGACCTCGACACCTTTGGCTCCCTATACGTGGAGCAGGTGCGGCGCCACCGCACGCATGCAGCCGCATGCGGGCCGCAGTCGCATGCAGCCGCATGCGCGCCATGCGGGGCTGTGCGCGCGCATGGGGCACGGCCGTGTGTGCCGCACCGCGTCGAAAAAAGGGAATGTCGTCCCAAACCCGACCCCCCCCCCCCCAAAACCAGGTGCGGCGCGAGGAGGCGGCGCGCCAGTCCGCGCTGGCGGCGCACCAGCGCCAGGTCGAGCGCGAGGCGCGGTCGGCGCGCAACGCGCGCCAGGTGGGCGGCGTGCTGTCCGCGCTCATGCGCGGGTGGGCGCAGCTGCTGGAGGAGGCGGTGGAGGCGGAGCAAAAGGAGGTGCGGTGCCCGGCGCCCCGGTCCCGGTGTTTGGCAGCGGCGCACCAAAGCTGGCAGCAGAGCAAGGCGCCCCCGCATTGTTCACATCCAAGCCGCTTGATGCTTGCTGGGGCGGGCAGTATCGCATGCCGCTCGCACACAGCTGCGGTGGGCTGCTTTTAGGGTGCGACTGCGCGCGCCCTCAGCAGCTGCCGCCCACCTGCCCCCTAAACCCCAGATCATCGCGGCGGGCCGGCGGGCGCGCGACGCCGCCGGCGGCGGCATCCGCGACCCCCGCGCGCGCGACCGGGCCTCGTTCGGCCCCTTCCTGCTGCTGCTGAGCCCAAGGGACGTCGCGGTTCTGGCGGTGCACAGTGAGCGGAGGGGGGTCCGAGGGGTGATGCGGGGGGGCGGGGGGTGCAGACACAGCGGCTCAGGGGGCGTTCGCCGACGGACGCGCGCGCGACGGCCTGCTGCCAGTTCCCACACGCGCCAGCGCACGCGCTCACAACCCCGCGCAGCCCCCCACCCGCACCCCCACAAACCCCGCACCCCCCACAAACCTCGCACCCCCCCACCCGCACCCCCCCTTCAGCCGTGCTGTCCAAGGTGGCCACCACCGTCCCCGGCTCCGACGCCGACGCCGCCGACTACCGCGCCGCCAGCGCGCCCGCCGTGCTGGTGGCCGAGGCGCTGGGCTCGGCGCTGAACGACCGGCTAAAGTGGATCCGGTACCGCTCCGCCGTCGCGGGCGCGCGGCGGGAGGTGCGCGCGGCGGAGCGGCGGCGGCGGCAGCAGGAGGAGCAGCAGCAGCACGACGGCGACGGCGGCGGCGGCGGCGGCGGCGGCCTGCTGGCCGCCGCGAGGGACTCGGCCGGTTGGTCCTGGGAGAGCGGCCCGGGCCCGCTCACATCGGCGTCGATGGGGGAGTACGAAAAGGACGGCGCCGCCGCCGCGGCGATGCACGCCGAGGGGCTGGAGCGGCTGCAGCGGCTGGTGCGGGGCGCGAAGCTGCCGCGGCAGTGGCAGGCGCGGGTGACGGCGGCGACGCAGTCCGCCAGCTGGGACCTGGACACGCGCATCAAGGTGCGGGTGGTTGTGGGGGGGGGGTTGTTAGGGTGGGGGTGGAGGGGATGAGCTGCGCGGCCGCCGCGCATGCCGGGCGTAGGGGCCGGGGCTTGGGGGCTGCCGGCCTTGTGGTTTGCGCACGCTTTTCGGCGCGCCCCCCCTTGGGCACGGGTGCGCATGGTCGGCCCATCCCGCATCCACGCCTCCCCTCCCCCGCACCCCCACGAAACAACCCCCCCCAAAGGTCGGCGCCGCGCTGCTGTCGCTGCTGGTGGAGAACGCCCCCATCGCCGCGCCCGCCACCCCCGACGCGCCCGGCGGCGCGCGCCGGCCGCGCGGCGGCGACGCGCGGCGGACGGTGCCGGCGTTTGCGTACACCTACCGGCGGCTGGAGGGGGGCGTGAAGAACCAGGCGTTCGTGGAGGCCACGCCGGCGCTGGTGGGGCGGGGGAATCGGGAGTTGGCGGGGGGGAGGGGAGTCGCGCTGGTTGAAGTTGGGAGGGCCTCCTCCCTGCACTTTGTGGCTGCCCCAAAGGACAAACAAAACACGGCGGCTCAAGCACCCTTGATCGCATCACCCCCCCCACCCCACTCCACCCCCCCCCCCAGGTGCACCTGCTCAACACGGACGGCTGCCTGGTGGCTGAGACCACCACCAAGCACCCCCCCATGCTCATCCCGCCAGAGCCGTGGACCCGATACGACACGGTGGGGGGCGGCGGTCGCTGGCGCTTGCTTCCCGCGCGCCGCCGGTGTTTGAGGACGGACTGGGCTCAGGGGCATGAGAGCCCTTGTCCGCCCTCTCCCCCCAAACCCTGACCCCTCAACCCTCCACCCTCAAACCCCCAACCCCCAACCCCAAGCCCTAACCCCCCCCCAAAAAATACTATTTCCATGCAAAACAACCCCCCCCACCCCCCCCCCCAGGGTGGCTACCTGACCTACCGCACCTGGATGATGCGCACGCGCTGGAGCTGGCACGTGAAGGAGGCGCTGAAGGCGGAGGCGCAGGGGTACAGGGGCGTGCTGGACGCGCTCAACGTGCTGGGGGGGACTGCGTGGTGGGGGGGGGGTGGCTTTGCTTTGCCTTTTGGGGTGGGGGTTTGGGCGCTGTCGGCGGATTAGCTGGGGGCTGCTGTCGGCGGATTAGCGGGGCTCCCCCGGGGTTTGGATGGAGGTGCTCCGCTGGCGCGCCCAACCCGGCCTTCCCAACACCCTAATCCAACCCCACCCCAAACCCAAAACCAACCCCAACCCCAACCTCACCCCCCCCAAGGCGCATCAACCGCCCCGTCTACGCCGCCATGGCGGCGCTGTACGACGCAAAGTCGGCGGCGGCGGGGCTGCCGGTGCAGGACCCCATAAAGCCGCCGCGCCCGCCGGGTGCGCCCACGGGGTTCTGCGTTTGGGTTGGACCTGGGCTTTTCCGTCTCCGTTTGTGTTGGGGCCGACAAACCGCCCTCCTGCCACCCTCCAACTCCGCGGGTCGACCCTCCCCCCTCCTTCCCCCCCACCCACGCCTCAACCCAGGCGCCCTTCGCCGCCCCCCTAACACCCGCCCCTCTTCCCCCCACCCTCCCCCCCAGGCTCCGGCTACCGCCTTATCTGGGAGGGTGGCCGCCTCACCGCGCGCGGCGGCCCCCCCGCGCCGCAGGAGCGCCGCACCCACCGGCTCGCGGCGGACGAGGTGCGGCGGCTCAACCGCAACATGGCGTCGCTGCACGCGGACTTCCGGCTCAAATGGGGGTGAGGCGCCGGGGCGGCGGGGGGGGGGGGGGCGGGGGGATTTGGCTTGCGCCCTTGCAAGCACACAGCACGCGTGCGCTGCGCCCTTCGCGCTGTGGCGCCTTCTTTTTCGGCGCCTGTGCCACCCTCCCCCGAACGAATGTGTAACGCAAGCCACACGCCGACGTCCCCTCCCCCCAATGTACACCTCCTCTAACCCCTAACCCTCAACCCCTACCACCCCACCCTTTAACCCCCCCCCCCAGCGTGGCCACCGAGTACGCGGACGCCCCGGAGTTTTACTACCCCCACACCCTCGACTTCCGCGGCCGCGCCTACCCCATGCACCCCAGCCTGCAGCACCTGGGGGACGACCTGTGCAGGTGGGGGGGTTGGGGAGGGGGTAGACGAAACCGCCCAGGGACGGTTTGGTGTGGCGGCCGCACTCCCGCCTTGCCGAGTTTGGGGACTTGGTCCCGCAGCCAAGCTTCGTCGTCCCCGTGCACATGCACACACACACAAGCGCAGACGCACACGCTCACATGCGCTCATTCGAATGCATTCCCCCGCCGCCGCCGCCCCTCCCAACCGCAGGGGCCTGCTGACCTTTGCCCACTCGCGCCCCCTGGGCCCCCACGGCCTGGACTGGCTGTTCGTGCACTTTGCCAACCTATGGGGGCAGGGGGAGGACAAGCGCGGGTTCGACGCGCGCAGGTGCGGGGCGGGCGCGCGGGGGGGGGGGGGGTCCCCAAGCGCAGGGAGCGGGTCTTGTCGGGGCGTTGGCTTTTTCCCAGGTTGGTTGGATGGCTGGGCTTGGTGCCAGGGGCCACTCAGCCGCTTCCTCAACCCGCCGCCCTCCCTCCCTTACTCAATGCCCCCCCCCCAACCCCCACCCCTCACCCCCACAGCGCGACCCCCCTCACTCTCACCCCTCCCCCCCACCCCCACCCCCACCCCCCACCCCCCCAGGCGCTTCACGCGCTCCCACCTGCCGCAGATCCTGGCCTGCGCGCAGGAGCCGCTGGTCAACGTGTGGTGGCAGGGCGCGGAGAAGCCGTGGCAGGCGCTGGCCTGCGCCTTTGAGATCGCGGGCGCGCTGGCGGTGGGTGTCTGGGCTCCCGGGGGGGGGGGGGGGGGGGGGGGGCGCTGGCGC